>JAURVB010013855.1:0-140720 GCA_033002965.1 Piper betle | reverse complement strand
GGGCCAGTAACGCTTGTTACTGACGTTTTTCCTATATATATGTAGGTGATAAGCACGAGATGGATGGGCCGGCCAGGACGGAGGAGCAATAAGGTCTTCTGCACACACACATTGGGTGATTGAATGTTTAATGTTTTTTTATGATATTATTTCATAAACATGCTATGAGTAAATGTTTGAGGCATGACAATGAGATGAAATGAAATGATCAGAGTAGCGCAGTAAAAGTATGATGGGTTGAAACCCAAGCTTCAGAATGAGTGTATAGTAGATTAGATTCTGTGTGAATGAAATTGTTTGATAGTTGGTTACATATATTTTTATATGTATATTTGACAGGGTGGCCCCTAATTACATTTTTAGGGGAAATTCCGTCCGTTATATTTCAAAACTTTATTTAATTTTTATCGGGATTGTTTGGTGTGTACTCTGACTTGCATGTCATTCATGTAGTACCATGTTAGGTTTGTGTATTCATCCATGCATTGCGAGTTGTATCTTCATCTTAAGACGCCGAGATTGGATCCGCACGAGTTAGGTTCGGGTTAGTCGACCTAACCGGGGCCTGTAACATGCCGGTTTGGTTCACGAGTGTGAACCGGATTTGGGGTGTTACAGCCAGTGAGCCTCCTCCAACGAAGTTGACCACCCGAACAGCTTGCTCTCGCCGATATCTCTCATTTGAGATAGACCCCGACCACTGCCATGGTCGTGATCTTTGTTGGCAATGTCACTCCCGGAGGCAATTTCCCTGCTTTTCGGATTGTTCTCCGACTAGCTGGAAGTCGAGCTCTATTGATTACCACCACCACCATGTTCCTCGTTGCTTGGGCCATCATTTCAGACCGACGGTGACCCCAGCCTCATCGCTATTGGCAATTTACCCCGATGGGCACCACCAACCCACCTACCTGCATTTGCATTTGCCTGCCAACCTTGTTCCCCAGCCCGTGCCCGAGTTCGCCAGTTCATGCCCGTGTCCACCCAGCCAACCCAACCCATTTTCTAATTAACACAATCCAAGTTGGTTCAACCCATTCGACTCGCTTTGGTTCAGTCCATTCGACTCACTTCACTATTTTTGCCCTTTTTTAGCATTTCTCTACTGATTTTGGTAATTTGAGAACCCCTATATTAATTTAGATGTATATTCATATGATTTAGTATGTTTGGATGTTATGATTATTTTTCTCTATTTATTATTTATTTTATTTATTTATTGATTATTATTCACTTCTTGTTATTTATATATTTATTGATTATAATGGTTATTCATGAGTGTAACACCCCAATTCGGTTTACCCACGAACCAGACAGGAAATACTACCGTCAACTGAACCATTTGCTAATTACTTAATTCGGTCAAGCCAACCTAAATCTATCGTCGACATCTCAAGATGGTGACGCAACAATCAATGCATGGATGAGATGTTTAGACTCTAACATTGTTTTAAATGAATGATATGATATGCAATCCACATTCAAAGCAAAACAACCCATTAAAAGTTCGACAAATAACAATTTTTAAAACAAAACAAACAGAGTTTCCTATATAAGTGCAATAGGGACCACCCTGTCAATAACAAATAATATGTATATATAATGATAAAAACATAAAACATTGCTAAAACATTTTATTTTTTCACACAACATTCACATCATAACAATTTTTATCTTTTGAGTTGGGTCTTGACCCCATTATCTCATCCTATTCAATTCTATATATAATAACTACTATACACATATCATATCATGATTCCACATAACCTTTATTGCAATAAAACATTATAGCATTTTATTCATAATCATTCACAACAGTTCATCACATCAGATTTTTCATTCCACTCAGCAAGTACATTGTGCATGTTGCATTGCTACTCCTTCGTGGTCCAGACCGCATTCATTCATTCAAGTTCTCACCTACATATATAATATAGAAAAGTTAATAATGAGTGTTACTAGTCCATAAATAACTAAATATTCAAATTGGCACATGAGAGATGACTTTCATGTTAAATAAGATCATTTATCAATACTTTTACATTAGAATCACTCATAAGGGTACTAATCACAAGCCGTAAGCCTCAGCTTGAACAACATCCCATTCTAACTGGTCTTATGCCTCGACATTTTCATACTTTCCCACACTCGGGAAATCCATTCTACTCAGGCTCTCTACATCCTCCGTATAACTCCTAGCCCTGAGCAAAGAGACCAAGTACTCTCAGATAGACACCTTCAGTACACTTTGAATCCACAAGTCTAGACATGCGCTGCATTGCAGTACTTGTAATCCTCCACACTTCTCAGGTTTGAAAAACTCAAAATGTGGAGTTGTCAGGAACCCTTGGGAATGGAATGACCCGCTCACCAATTTAGAGTCCGCTTTGACTGTCACATGCACCCCTCGTCGTATGTGCAAGTCAACTTTCCCTTATCTCACATCTCACTGAAAAACTGAGAAAACTATATATACATAGGTTTGTGTAGGGATTATAATTTAGTAGGCCTGAAGGCATTATAATTTGGATCAAAGTTTTCTAAAACAAACTCGAGGGATCTCATCCTCAAAGTTTAGTAATCTGGAAATTCGTATGATTAAATGGCCCGTGTGGAGTGGGATACGATAAATCCACCACTTGACACATCCGTTTACCTATTAAATCAAATCACAATAAAATGAGATCATAAATCCAAGAGTAAGTCCTAAACTGACCTAGTAGAAACTCCAATCGTGTCCATGCACCTAAGTGGCGAGCTCTTACTCCGTACCTACACATCAAATGTAAAAGCTAACGCCTACTATCTGAATGATGCATTCACACATCCTAAATAACACACTCATTAGCCCTATTCACATCAAGACACATCATGATTTCCTTAATTACATCACAATTAATTAACAATTCACACCTATTTTACTTAATTAATTCATTAGCATTTATTCAATACCATTCAATTCATACAAATTCATTTTATTCACAATCAAAATATTTTACCATGTCAATTAATCAAATCTATTTTGGTAATAATTATCAATTTTAAATAATTAGGTCGAAGGTAATTATACCTCTCGCCATCGACAATCGGCGACAATTAGGATTTAGTGCGCATTTCGAGACTCAAATTCGGCACTTGTCCACATCCAAAGTTCAATCGGGTTCAGCGGGAGGAATTGACAATAATCTGGCGATTTTCGATGAATTCCAATAAATCCAATTTTTTGGCGGCTTTCCGGCGATTTTCCAGCGACAGTGTGGTCAGGGCTGTGGGTGGGCATCAGCTCGGCGAGCTTGACACGACCACGGTGGGGGCAAGGGCGGCGTGCGGCAGTGATGATCGCCTGGCGGCAACCTTGGGTCTGTTGTGACGCCCAGGCTTGCCCGATTGGCCATTGGGCCAGTCTCAAGAGTGGCGCATGGGAAGGGGGAAGGGTGTCTGGGTCGACAAACAGTGACAACGGCATGGTGACTGCGGAGCAGTGCGGCCAATGGTGGCCAGAAAGGTGGGGGATGGCTCAGCGAAGCTCCGGCAGAGGTCAATGACGTCGATCGTTAGCAAGGCGGTGTCAATCTGTAATAGTGCGGCGGCCATAGCTGTCGTCAGGGCGGCGATGGAGGAGAGAGGGGAAAACTTTGTGAGGAAGGTTTTGCATGGCAATCTCATAATTAAAAGTTGTCTCAACTCGGACTCGAGTAAAAAATAATAACTAACTCCTAATAAATTTAAAAAATCCAAAAAATATAGACAAATATCATAAAATATAACACATTTAATAACATCAAAATGACATGTTCTATAGCTAATAACCCACCCAACTACTATCTAACGTGTCCTAATATGTTATTCAGCCTAAAATAATTCTATTATTAAATACATAAACAAATTAAGTGACATACTATCATATACTCTGATAACTCATTTCTTATCATTTTTTTGATGTTATCATTATATACTCAGATATACTTAACCTTCATCGCTCATAATGCACGACTGGCCTCGACTCAGCACATGTGTCATAAAACTAACTCAATATGAATGGACAGCTGAATTGACTGGTTCGCTAATATAAAACTCTGACTCGAGTCACGGGTTTTATAATGAGATTAGTTATTAATATTAATGATATATTTACTTATTAATATTAATCTTATTAATGTTTACTAAATTATATATATATATATATATATTTATTCGTTGTGTGTATGTTATTATTTATCTATGTTTAATTATGTATTCTTGTATTGAATACTTATACTATTATCATTATTATTATTATTATTATTATTCATGATTAATTAATATTAACTATTTGTTTATTTATTTATCGAATTATTTTGTATTTATTTATTTATTTATATGGTTACTAACACAAGTATATGTTGATATTTTCTCGTGTTAGCTATGTATTTATCTAGTATAATTATATTATTATTTAATGATAAGAGTATTATTTATTTTTATGCATTTATTATTTATCTATTTATCTATGTGTGTATTTATTTCTTTGTTATTTGTTTATTAGTCATTTTTTTATATTATGTCATGATTTGCGTTCTAGATGTTTAGTTGTAGATTTGTTTAGCATTGTCTTTTATTGTGATGTTCTTGATGATGTGAGCACACACCACGATCATGCATCATATAGAATTATCAATCTTTTTGTAACACCCCGTTTCGGCTCACCAGTGAACCGACCCGGAAATGTCACCAGTGACCGAACCGTTCGCTAATCTACTAGATTCGGTTAAGCCGACTCGGATCTACTCTCGGCGTCTCAAGGTGGAGATGCAAATGTGAAATGTATGAATGAGAACAATTGGGTTCTAACGCGGTCCTACATGCATGCTATGATGTACAAGCAAAAACAAGACGAAACAATAATGAGAAACCAAAAGAAAATATATGCTATTACGGAAAAACGGACAGAGTTTCCCCTAAAAATGCAATAGGGGCCAACCTATCCACAACAAGGGTATATAAATATTTTTTGAAAATACGATAACACATACTAATCTACATTGACAATAAATCATTATCTCATTCGTTTTTACCCGAGCCGAGTCTGAACTCCAAGGCTCCCTACTCATTCATATTTATCAGTTCGTTTCATAACAAGTAATTCATTCAAGCAAACACATCAAAATTATCATTTACATAACAATAACACACCATCATTATACGTTACACGCGGCAGGTACATGTGTGCGCGGTTCCGTGCTGCTCCTCCACAGTCCCGACAGCTTTCATCGCTTGTATTCCTCACCGACATATATATAGAAAAACTGTCAGTAACGAGTGTTACCGGCGGCGGAGGGCCCATGGGTGCTACTGGCTCTCCTTGCGCCTCTTCATCCACGGCTGGTCTCTTCTCTGCTCTAGCCACTGATAGAGCTATCTGTCTGAGCTCTCTCCTAAATTCCTCCTGATTCTGTTGCATTTGCATCTAAACCTCAACTAGCCTAGCTATCACAGCATCCCTTTCCTGTCGACTACTCCCACTGCAGTGACTGTCGCGTCGACTGTCTCGGCGATGGCTCTCCGTACGACGACTAGCTTTCATCGCTCGCATTCCTCACCTACATATATATAGAAAAATCGTCAGTAACGAGTATTACCGGCCCGGAAAATAACTAATATCAATCTGGCACAGGAGAGCAAACTCTCCTGTTGAATCAAAACCATATACTTCCCCAAGAACTCTCATCAGGGCACATAAGGGAGCCGTCGCCGTCGGGTCGACATCGTCCCCCTTTTTTCTCATTCTCATACCTTGGCCATTTCTCTATCGTCTCGCATCAAATTTCATTCCTTACCGCCCTCTGCACCTTCCATATTACTCCTGGCCTTGAGCACAAAGGCCGAGCACTCTCAAGTAGTCGCCTTGAGTACCCTTTGAACCACAAGTCTAGACATGCACTGCATTGCAGTACCCGTAAACCTCCACATTTCTCCGAGTTTGAGGAACTCAAAGGTGGAGTTGTCCGGATCCTTCGGGAACGAAGTGGGTTCTCCCTAGCTCTAGAGCCCGCTCTTCGAGCACACGCCCTATCTGAAGACGTGCCTGCAAGTAACCCTCATCCCATCTCTCACCGAAAACGCGAAAACTATACATATATAGGCTTGGGTTGGGATTTATACAATAGGCCCGAAGGCAACTTGAGCTGGATCTGAAGTTTGAAAACAAACTCGAGGAATCTCATCCTCGAGGGTTATTAATCCGAAAAAGATTTGTTGGCTAAATGGCCCGAGTTAAGTGGGATCCGATAAAACTCAACTTAACTTGTAAAACCCACGATTCGAGTTAGGGTTTTATATTCAGAACCGGTCGGGTCGACCGTTATTTTTCGAGTTGAGTCAGTTTCAGGACACGTGTACTGAGCCGATGTCAGTCGCGTGTATGAGCTATGAGGGTCATGCGTACCCAAGTATATGATGATAACGTCATGAACACAGCAGAACAGAATGAGTTATCAGATATATGAGAGTATGCCAGTCATTTTTTTATTATTTTTATATAGAGTGGATCGTAGAATTAGTATTAGGCCGTTTACCGCGTTAGGACGCGTTCGGGCAGTCTGGGTGGGTTGTTAGTCATAGAGCATATCATTATAATATTGTGGTGTTGTTTGATTTTACGGGATTTTTCCCGATTTTTATGAATTTTTTTAGGATTTAATACGACTTAGTTATTATACTTGACTCGAGCCGAAGACGAGTCAAGTCTTAATTACAAGATTGCCACCCAACCTTTCTTCTCCACCCCGACCCTTCCTCCCCCACGCCCAAACCCTAGCCGCCGCGCCGCCCCTGTTCGCGCGCCACCGCCGCCACGACCGACGCCGCCTGGCCGTCGATCGACGCCGCCCAGCCCGGCCACGGCGTCGCCCTGCCGCCCCGACCAGGCCCGGCCACGAACTGGCCGCCGCGACGCGAGGAACCACCGCGGTGACGCAACGCTTGCGTCGCCGATCGCGCCGCCGCCGACCGCCGCCACCACGATCAAGTGGTCGGCTTGACGTCCTCGACCCCTCAGCTGCCTTTCCCGACCGGAACGGAGGCCGTCGCCACCGTGGCCGGCCGGATCTAGCGACCCATCGCCGCCGGCTCTGTTCTGCCGTTTTCCGGCGAGCCGCCGCCTCCATTGGCCACGCTGAGGTCATAGATGAGTCGGGCTCGCCGAGCCGGTTCCGAGGGTACCCAACACGACCCCTTTCCGACCAGTAGATGCCACCGGCGATTGTCGCCGGAAAACCACCGGAAGTCGCCGGAAAACCGCCAGTAGCTGTCGGAAAACCGCCGAAAAATCGGAATTTCTGGAATTCGCTGGAATTCACCGGATCTTCCGCGGGGCTCACCCAGTGGAGCCCGATCGAGCTTCGGACGCCGATGAGCGCCGAATTTGAGCTCCGAGATGCGCGACGGAACCCTAGCCGTCGCCGATTGCCGACGACGTGAGGTATAATTACCTCCGAGTGATTTATTTAAGATGGATGATGATTGTTAGTACAGCATGCTAGGGTTGGTTTATTGATATGATTAATACTTAATTATGGATGAAACGATGAGTCGCATGATGTGATTAATGACTAATTAGGGATAAAATGATAAGTTACATGCATGATTTGAATGGATGAATGTAGGTGATCTAATGAGATAGATCGAGTTGGATCATGATAATGGATCACGACAGAAGTTAGAAAAACACAATAAAATTGGTATGACTAGGATGAGTTAGAATTATTTAAATTCATGATTATTTAACTGTTGCTGGATTGTTGATGATTGAATTGTGATTGATGTTCATTGTGGTTGATGCATCATTTAGTTAGCGGGTGTTAGTATTTAGTTTTGATGTGTAGGTACGAAGTAGGAGCTCGCCGCCTAGGCGCGATGACACTATTTAAATATATCCTAAAAAATATAAAAAACATAATAAAATATCATAAAATAAAATAATTGAGTTCTAATAGATTATTTTATCTTATGGTATTTTAATCTATTTTTTTATAATTTTCGGGATTTATTTCATAATATTAACTCGAGTCGGGATCGAGTCAAGTTTTTATTACAAAACTACCCCTCTCAAAAAATATGAACAAAATAGGGTAAAATACCATAAAATAAAATAATCCATTAAAATTCAATTATTTTATTTTATGGTATTTTCCTGTATTTTTTTATATTTTGTAGGATTTGTTTCATAATATTGACACTAGTCGGGATCGAGTCAAGTTTTTATTACAAAACTACCCCTACCTATTTCCTTCCCAACTCGTGTCAATATTACGAAATAAATCTCAAAAATTATAAAAAAATTGATTAAAAAACCATAAAATAAAATAATTCATTAAACTTGATTATTTTATTTTATGGTATTTTATTATATTTTTTATATTTTTCGGGATATATTTTGTAATATTGACTCGAGTCGAAAGCGAGTCAAATTTTTATTATGAAACTACCCCTGCCCATTTCCTCCTCCCTCCCATGTTTCGCCGGTGACTGTATTTTTCCATCCCTGTTTTGCCATGACACCCGACCGCCGATGACCGCCCGCTGGTGACCTCGAGAGCGAGTCAAACTTTTATTACCTTGCTATATATTTATTTCGCAATAGTTTTTATATTTATAAAATATTTCGTAATATTGACTCGTTCCTGACTAGAGTTAATATTACGAAATAAATATATAAAAGCGGGAACGGAAGAAGCGGGAAACAGACGAGGTCGGGGGAGAAGAACGAGTTTAGGCGTGGGGGTAGTTTTGTAATAAAAACTTGACTCGCTCCCGACTCGAGTCAAAGTTTTATTACAAAACTACCCCCATACCTAAACCATTTCTTTTCCCCTCGACCGCATTAGGACCGCTCCCCGCTCGAGTCAATATTAAGAAATAAATTTTTAAAAAATATATAAAATAATTTCGTAATAAAAACTTGACTCGCTCCTCATTCGAGTCAATATTTTAAAATAATTTTTTTAAAAAATTGACAAAATTAGTTTATTTTTAAAATTTTATTTCGTAATAAAAACATGACTCGTTCCCCGCTCGAGTCAATATTAAGAAATAAATTTTTAAAAAATATATAAAATAATTTCGTAATAAAAACTTGACTCAAGTCAAGAGCGAGTCAAGTTTTTATTACGAAATTATTTTATATATTTTTTAAAAATTTATTTCTTAATATTGACTCGAGCTGGGAGCGAGTCAAGTTTTTATTACGAAATAAAATTTTAAAAAATAAACTAATTCTGTCAATTTTTTTTTAAAAAATTGTTTTAAAATATTGACTCGAATGAGGAGCGAGTCAAGTTTTTATTACGAAATTATTTTATATATTTTTTAAAAATTTATTTCTTAATATTGACTCTAGCGGGGAGCGAGTCAAGTTTTTATTACGAAATAAAATTTTAAAAAATAAACTAATTCTGTCAATTTTTTTTAAAAAAATTGTTTTAAAATATTGACTCGAGTCAGGAGCGAGTCAAGTTTTTATTACGAAATTATTTTATATATTTTTTAAAAATTTATTTCTTAATATTGACTCGAGCGGGGACCGAGTCAAGTTTTTATTACGAAATTGCCATTGAGTCATTTTCTTCTCCCCGACATCCCCTGTTTCTCCCCCACTGACGTTCGCCCTCCACCCCGACCGCCGGCGACCTCGCCGTCGGCGTTACCTGCACCATAGCCGGCCAGAACCGCCATCGCCGCCCCTCTTTCCCTTCCTTTCCCCTCTTTCTCTTTCCCTTACCCTGTTCGCCGCCACTGCCTACTCTGTTCGTGGAGCGCCGCCGGCCTCGGCACAGCCGGTCGCCTAGATGCCGCCGTCTTCTCGTCAACACTCCCTCGTCGTCGTCAACCTCAATCCAACTTGAGGTGCTGCTCAGGGGCGAGAAAGCCGCCACTTTTTCTCGTATTGCATTGCACGTAGGTCGGCCGCCACCGGCAATGCCGCCGCCGGAAATCGTCGTCACCGCCGGGCGACCATCCGTAGCTCCCGTCCCCCCCTTCCGGACTCTTCCCCAAGCCTCGGCGGCCCCGGGTGACCCAAGGCCGCTCCGGCAAAAACAGGGGTGGGCGGCCTCGGGGTGGGGATGTGGTTGGGGCGGAGCGAGGCGTGGGGCGGGGAGAGGGGCGAGGGGCGAGGGGCGCGGGCGGGGAGGGGAGAGGGGCGCGGGGCGGGTGGAATATGCGCGGCCGGAGGGGGTGAAACCGGCGGGAGGGGCTGAAAGTGGAGGGGGGGAGGGGGGAAGGGGGGGGGGGGGGGAAAGGGATGGGATTTTCAGCCGTTGGATGATTTCATCCAACGGCTGAAAACTGCAGGACAGCCATGTTGGCTGTCCTGCAGGACAGCAACCCTTTCCCACATATATACTGTCATCTGTGGGCCATTGGATTTAATCCACCGGCTCACAGCCATCACCCAACTCCCTTTCCATTGGGGGCCGCGCCCCACCCGCCGTCCTCACCGTCTGCCCCACCCACCCCCGACCATCATGTGCCCCCCGACCAACCCTGCGGGGCCTTCCAGCCCCTCTAGGCTGCCGCGGCCCCGCCCCTCATGCTTGTGACAACCGTTGGCCACCGTAGCTGGGTCTGCCCCCACCACCACCCACCCCCTTCCCCTGGCCTTTTCGCCCCACCTACCCTTGTCGTCTGCTTCACCCGTCCCCGCCGTCGTGCCCCCCTTGACCCGGCCTTCCTGCCACCCCCCTTGCCCTGCCCGTCGCCGCGGCCACCACCCCCACCACTATGCTCCCCCTGTTTTACCGCGTCGGCAACAGCATTGGCTGGTGGTGCCGATGGCTGCCAGGGGCAATGTTGCAGGTAGTCAGGTGGTTTGGCAAAGAAAACAGAGGAGAAGAAATAGGCAGGGGTAGTTTCTTAATAAAAATTTGACTCGCTCCCGATTCGAGTCAACATTACAAAATTCCCGGGCCCCCTCCCGACTCGAGTCAATACCGAGTTAATTTTTTATTGACTTAATTCGAGTCGATACCCATTGACTCGAGTCAGGAGGGGGGCATTTCGTAATATTGACTTGTGTTGGGAGCGAGTAAAGTTTTTATTACGAAACTACCCCCACCCATTTCCTCCCTCACTTGAGCTAATATTACAAAATACATCTCAAAAAATATAAAAACATAGAATAAAATACTATAAAATAAAATATATATTAGAACTCGATTATTTTATTTTATAGTATTATATTATATTTTTTTTATATTTTTCGAGATGTATTTCGTAATATTGACTCGAGTCACGAGTAGTTTTTATTACTACCCATTTCTTTTCCTCTGTTTTCCTCACCGCACCACCCGACTGCCTGCGACATTACCGTCGGTAGCCATCGGCATCGCCGACCAGTGTCGTCGCCGGCACGGCAAAATGGGGGGGGGTGGAGGGGGCCGTGGCGGCGGGCGAGGCAGGGGCAGGGTAGGTTGGGGGGCTCACGACGACCTGAGCGGGAGCGGCAAATAGCAAGGGCGGGTGGGGCGGCGGGCGGGCAGGAAGGTCGAGGGAGGGGGATGGGTGGTGGTGGCAGGGGGCAGGACCAGGTCGCGGCGGTTGGCGGTCATGTGGGCATGGGGGGGGGGCGGCGCCAAGTAGAGGCTGGAAGGCCCTGTAGGGCGGGCATGCGATGGCGGGGGTGGGTGGTGGTGGCAGGGGCAGACCACAGTGGCTAGTGGTCGTTGCGGGAGGGGAGGGAGGGTTGGGGGATGGCAGTGGGCTGTTGGATCAGATCCAACGGCCCATAGATAGGCAGCCCATACCAGCTGCCCCCTATATATATATATATATATATATATATGATATCAATGTGAATGGATCATAATACATGAGCTTATGTAGCCTCTCTCCCGGCCTGAAAATTAGTCTAAGATCATATGATCAAATGGTTCTATAATTCTAGGTAAGTGAAAGAAGACCCACATTTCACATTCCTTAATTAAAAGGCTAATATTATATCATGATATATCATGCCTTGTACAAACTGGTATAAGATACGCGTCCACAAGCTTGCTGCTTGCATATGTACTGATGGTGTCTAAACAATTTTTTCCCAAATTGATTAATAATTAGCGTGGAGCAAAAATACACAAATATAATTCTTACACCTCCCAGGCCCCAGCTTCCACTCAGGGAAATGATAAATTTTAAATGTCATCCAACTTTCATTCTTGGTTTTCATTTTTCTGTCGGCCTGTACTATAAATACTGAAGGATTAACGAAGCCTATGCAGGTGGTGCACACGACTTTAAATTGGTTACAAAGAAGGAGCTAGCTAGGAATTATAGAAATGGCAAGCCCTCAATGCTGTGAAAATTCGCCTACTATGAGCTCCTGGTGTGGGGATGGAGCAGTTGAAGAGATTGGAGGCCTCAACGCATACTTTGTTGGTTCAACCGATTCTAAGGCTGCAGTGGTTCAACCAATTCCATCTCGATCGATTGGCCATTTTTTTATGTGTTTTGCTCGGGTTTTTTCACTTTATATTGCCTGATGCATATTTTACCTCTTTCCAGGCTATGAAGCTCCGAACTTAAGGTGTGAATAACAAAATATTGTATATATTTTTATTTTTTACTGAAACAATTATACATATTGATACTTAATATTAATATATATATATATAGACACGCACACGCAGATAAAATTGAAGCATTGGCACTTGTGTGCTCCTTTATGCAGGAAGCTAGCAGACAAAGTTGCAACTTCTGGCTTCTATGTAGTGGTCCCCGATTTCTTCAATAGTGATCCCTATTCTCCTCTTAAATATGGGTCGGTTCAGGACTGGTTGAAGTCCCACAATTCGGTTGGTTATAATTTAAGCTATTCGTAGTAATCTCATAATTTGTGAACTCCCTACACAAATAATGATTTTAATTTTTCGGCGTCCAACACAGGCAAAGTAGCTACTTTTTTCAAGTTTAACTTCCTATGTAAATCATTACCATAGGAAAGAACCTATCTTGGTCCCTATCCTTGAGATAGGAGGGCTATAAATTTGCACAAAACCCCCACGGTTTTTATAGTGCTTCTTTGTACTTATTTTTTTAGTGTTGACATGCTTGCATTCGGTTTCATAATAGGACTGATCATAGTTAATTAAAATTATTATAGGCAACAGGATATGAAGCAGCTAAAACTGTTCTTGAAGGACTGAAAAGGAAAGGAATATATTGCAACTGGGGCTACTGGAGTTTGCTGGGTGGGGAATTTTATTGCCACTACATAATTATGTAAATGAAATTCATCATAGATTTTTATCATTATCAGGGGTAATAAATATATATTATTCATCATGATATATATAGTGACTAACTAGCCAGTGCCTTCCTTTCAGCCAAAGCAGCAGTTCAGCTGGGGAAGGCAAATGAAATCAAGGCCGTCATGTTAATGCATTCATCCTTTGTCACTCCTGGTGACATCAAAGGCGAGAAAGTTATTACCTTATATTGTTTGTTATGAATTTTATGAACTGCCGATCTAATCTGGTTGTGAAATTTTTGAAGGCTTGATTGATATATATATATATAAACTAAGTGTTGATTAATATCTATATTTTCTATTTTTTATTTGTCATTTGTCAAACAACCATTGCATTAGATATTTATTAGAAATATGTATAGATGTAAAAATAGGAATCAGATGTTGAATCGACTTTAAATGAGTCATTGAATTGAACCGATTTATAAAAAATCGAACAAAAACCTGTTCACTTAAATCGATCATCGATCTCTTCCTTCTTGTCCCCCACATCATTTTATAACACTTTATTAAACTATTTTTAATTGTATTTTATTTTATTATATTATATTTTATATTTTTTAAATTTATTTTATTATTATTAACTAACATAAAGAATGAATTAATTTTTATTACCTAAATTTTCCTCATTCTTCTAACTTTTCCACCTCCCCATCGCGCCCGCCCCGCCCCCCCTCAATGCATCCCACCCCTGGCGCCCATCTCCTCCCCACCCACCGCCAGTTGCCTAGCCTCCCCGCCGACGATCACCCCATCCCGCAAATATATATATCACTATGATAAAATTGAAGCTACTAATAATAAGCAGAGATGTTAACTAATTAAATCTTTACGGAAATTCTTCACAGATTGATAGCTTTGTGAAGATATATCCTAGCACTGCTCCTGGATGGACTGTTAGGTACAATGTTGAAGACGAAGTGGCAGGGAAGAATAGCCGAGGACGCCCACTTTGAAATGATGAATTGGATCACCAAATATGTCATTTCATGTCGTAAACAATGCCTCCTTTCTTATATGCAATCATCTCATGCTACAAATAAAACTAGAATAAATGTACTAGAATTGTCCATCATCCGTGACTGCAAACAGATTGAGAGCTAATATGTTATCCCTGTGTGATTGTACTAGATACACTGTTTCCTACGTTTTATGGAAGGCATACTATAGCATTTTATATACGCCCTACCGTATACTACCCCTCCAATTCAAATGGTAACAATTCGTAGATAGAGATCAAAACTACCACCTTTTACCGAAATTAGGTAAAGTCGCTTATGGCTTTTTCAGGGCCTAAGTTAGATGCAAACGGTAACCCTAAGAAACAAAAATCCCATCATCATAATATGAAAAGGCTACACGATTTTCCGAGGACCTCTACCTGAGAGCCAACTCCAACTCGAGCAAAAGCAATTTTTTTCATTTCAAAAGCACAACTATATAGGCCATCGAAAATAATGAAATAATTATGCCCATGATCAAAACCTCATAAATTGTATATATTAAAAGCTGCACGCTCAACTGATACCTATTAAAGGAAGCTTGCAAGTACGAAGTCTTTAAAGCCAGCAACAAGCATTGATTGCAACAAGAACATAACATCGCCTGCATAATAGTATGATACTTGACTTAAACATGAACATTCAGCGAGCAAGAAATAGGTAGATCAGTCTATTCAAAAACATAAGGAAGTGACCTGCCAAAATCCATAGTCAATCACATTTCATCAGAGGTTTCATGAGATAATATCAGCCACCACGAGCTTCTCTTCTTGTAGCATCATGGAGGATGTCAATGTCCACTCCATCAGGTGGAAGTTGAACATATCTTACCACGGAGCCCCTAATGAAACAATTTCTGACCGATAACTGCAAAAGAGTAACATAGTTGAGCGCCAATTATCAGAGGTATTTGCTACACCACTGTGTTTCTGCACACTGTAGTTCTAAGCTCCTTCAGAGTGTCAACATGTTATACGTGAGTTTTTGACTCAGGGCTCCCACCACACGGCACTCTGGACTAGATAGATCTATCCATCTTTACGTAACTAATCCATACAGATGCACCAAATCATGCATTTGAACAAGAGGATTTTAAGATGACAGTACCTTCAGTCAATAAATTCACCTAATACTATATTTTTCTACAAGGACAAACACACGTACATCAGCAGCCACCATGTTGTAGAAATTAAACACTAATGCCAACTTTGATGAAATACTTTACAATTTCAAATAACTTGAAAACATCACGTAGATTGGTGGATGTTCAAAATCAAAATGGTTTACAAAATCAAACGAGCAAAAATCGAATAAGCAGATACTGACAACAACAAACTCTTTCCACATCCTGTGTGCAGCACAAAAAATAATATATTTACATTCACTGGCTAAAATGAGCCACTTTTATTTTGATAATAACATCAAACAAGAATATGCATGATCCAACAACCCAAATGTCTAATTATATAAAGTGGTGATTAGATTAGCATTCAGTTCAATAATGGAGCCCATAAGACACCCCAATCAGAGTGTTCGGGACAGTGATCTTATGTATATAAGCTTTTAACCACTTTTGCAAAAAAGACTGATTTTATGGTGGCTGGTTGCGAAGAGTCTTAGCGTTACGTTAGTTTATAACATGGCGAAATTTTAGAGTTATGCATGCATAAGAATCTATCAGCCATGCAAATCGTTTTTGTTGGCTAATTTAGTTTCCAGATTTCGATTGCAAGTGCTTCAGTTCTTATAGTGACTCTTTACTTCACAATTGCTTTTCTGAGTCTCTCTTCAAGAAATACTAGTAAGTAACCTCGATAGGGCCATAAAAACATAATTGAAATCCCTCATAAAGTACCAATATGATACCAAAATGATAACCCTAGAAATTCCTAAAGGCCTAAACATCAAACAAATACGAGCATGCTTCTTCTAATACATAAAACGACAACACAATAATCAGAGCAGATTTTTTAAAAAAAGAATAAGAAAAAGAAAAAATCAGACTTGAACGGAAACTAACTAACTAAAGCACCGTAATAATTTTGTAGCTATAGAACAAATATTCGGCCAGTAGAAAACCTACCATGTGGGGATACTTGTCCTCGTCAACAACTTTGGTATTTTCCAGCTTTATGTTTAGGTATTGGTCGACCGAATGCAACGTCCCCCTGATTGCGAGATCGTTCTTGAGTTCCACCGTCACCTCCTTCCCCACCAACTCCTTGAAGTAGGAGAAGAACAACTAAACCACACAAAAAAAAAAATCAAACGAAAAAAGATTCAAAACATCGATTCCCAACAAGACAGTCGAAGGGAAACAGTCGATAAGGTACCATTTCTTTATACAGGCACCAACGGCGGCGGCGACGACGACGGCGGCACTGTGAACTTGCGTGTGCCTGTCATTCGCATAATGGGCCTTGAGATGACCTCACCACGAGCCAGTCCAGCCCATTCTGTGAAAGCGGAAGACAAAAGATGGGCTTGCGCCAGAACCGAGGCTTTACGTTTACAGTGTACAAGTGTGTGCGTACGAGAGCCGATTTGGTGTGTCCCGGGTAGAATATTATTTTTGCCTTCCAAAAGCTTGATTTGAGCTATTCGATTAGAAAGATGCCTACATCTATTTCTTTAAAATTTAAAAAATCCCTCTTTCTCCAAAGGTGCCGGCCAAATTTGGCAGTGGGCGGCTATATTTGGCTACCACCAACTAAATCCGACCGTGAGGTGGTCAAAAATGGCTAATCGTGATTGAATTTTATCCCGCGGCCTTATGGGCAGCGAGGCCAAATATTTGGCCTGCTATCGGCTATGTCCGACCACCGTGGACTAAAACCCTGTTTGTTTTGATGGGAAAAAAGGGGAGGGGATGGTTGAGCATTAACCATAAAAATTTGTATTTTTTATTTTTATTTATTTATTGATTTTATGATAATTGTGACTTGAATCTATAATAATTTCATATATCATGTGACAATTTTAAAATTTACAAACCATCCCAAACTACCCTTTCAGACAAGAGAGTGGGAATGGTGCATGAATGTGTCGACATGAATTCACATTGCATTAAGATTCCATTAAGAACGTATTACACAGAATAATAAAAAAAGGCAATCTCCTTTTTCTGAATCAATCATTAGGATCATAAAATATTTCTACCTTTTTATTCTTTATTCTATTTCATATAATAGGTTTAGTTAGACCAATACACGATATTCTATTAGTATTTTTGAGGTCAGGTATTGTATTAGGAAGTCTAGGAGTAATATTACTTACCAATAGAGTCTATTCTGCCTTTTCTTTGGGTTTAGTTCTTGTTTGTATCTGGCTATGTAGGTGGGGCAACTAGATTTGGTTGTGCTTTAAAAAATATATATTTTGCTGTTGGAGTTAGCCACCGGTCCGCCTAGGTCTTGCCACTGAAGTGCACCCATGCCTGACTACCTAGCTGGGCTAGCCATCTGTTGACGATGGGTCAGCCAGCAATAATAAGTGGTTATTTTAAAAAAATTAATATGATTTATTTTGGGTCGTATTTATAATTAGACAACCTAAATTAATTTGGGGGCAAAAATTTTTCACGCCGAGAGAGGGGGGGCTCTTATGTAAATATAGACAGAGAAAAGAGAGAGAGATTAATATAGCCTTCTTCAATGATTTAAATTTGGATGAATGATTTAAATCAAATAAAGTTCCAGCGAGGCCGAAACCTAAATGTAATTGAAAATTTTATTTCCCAGCGCCCCGTTCGTCTTACCGGCGTACCTACACGATCTATTGGTTGAGTTAGATCCAGATTAGGTCACATTTGAGTCCAGATCAGGGCATGAGTGAGAGGAAATTACCTTTGGATCCCACGATTCCCATCAGATCCGAATGAGATCTAATCTTTTTGGAGCCCTAAAAACATAAACGGGCCTGAGTGGGCCGAATAGGAGCTCGTCTGGTCTGGCCCATAGACGATGGAGACCAGTCATGAAATAGTGGGCCCGCGGATGGAAGAATGGAGGTGTGGACCACAGAATTGTGTGGTACATGGGCGTCAATTGACTTGTAAGGACGGCTTACTCGTTGACTGGACCCCACGTGCCCAAGTTGTTGGAATCGCTATCTCACTTCGGAAACCGGATAAGGCCAAACCACCGGTGGCCCGGTGGAAATACCCTAACAGTTTTTGTTAAGACATTCTCGTCCACGCCCACCCTCAAACAATCCCGCCCCAATTCACCTCGCAGCCGCCCTTACGAGATATCAAACCCCTTATCTTCAACCTAACCTATAGATCTTATAGACACTCCACTACCGGTCAAGATCTACTACAATAACATGTTCTATCCGGAGCATCCGATAAATAATATATATATATATTCTTACAAAAACTAATAAAAAATTAAATAACTAGTTCTTATAAAAATTAAAATTATTATTTTTTAATTGAAAAAGGACAGCGGAAGACGGAAGCCTCGAGTGCAGGAGCTGAGACCAAACTGCAAGTCTGCAACCCAACTCCCACCTCATTTTTTAAACCCCAAAACATAACATGTTCACAGTTGGGCCTACTCTTTATCCAAATTTATCTGAGCCCATAAAAAATGGGCTTCAAACGCAGGTCGCTATAGAGATCTTCGGTCCCAGCTTCCAACAATTATGGAGCCATTTACAAGCCTGCCCTTTGTTTCCAATTCCAACTTCCAATTGTTTACCCAATGCAAGTTGTGAATGTGCATTCTGGGGCAGAGAATGGCGTAACGAGACGTCACTTGGACGCCACAAAACCACACAAATCGGAAGATTCGATCTTCGATCTTCGTCGGACCAGTGCACTACTAGAAGACATTGCAATTTGTACAAAACTTACCCAACAATCACAATCGCCCAATCTGTGCAAAGTGCATCCAATCATCCTCCACTTATCCGCAGCCCATTAATCGACCACCTCAACACTTACCATATATGAGTATATAAATGTAAATTAATCTCCAAACATCATATGCATGATTGGCCAAGACCCTTCCAACACTTTTCCATCCGTCTTCTTCGCAAGAAAGTTTTTATGTATGCCAACTTCTTTTATAACACATCTAAGCTCCCACCGATTATTTTAGCTTAATAACAAACAATCCTATAAATAAATTAAATCTCTTTTAATCTTCAGAAAAAAGAAAACGACAGTTACAAGATGATCTAAACAGTCAGATTTAATTACTAGACTAATCACATTTTAAATATAATAACATTCATTATCGACTTGTATTTTTAACTAGATCCAATTATAAAATAAAATAATTAACAATCTAATAATTAAAATTTATAATTTTATTCAAGTATTAATCTAGATCATTGTGAGAAAAAATATCTTCAATCTTGAAATTCGTTCAAATTACTTTTGACTCATAAAATTCATTCAAGGCACTCTTCAATTGTGATTCTTATTACTCTTGAATAATAATTTATTATTTTATTTTCAATTTGCACTTTTAAATTAATTTTTGATTAAAAAATTAATTATAATGCTGTAAAATCTAACTGAACGTTGTAATATTGAATATGAAGGGTAAATATTATTTATAATATGCTACTTCAAATATAATAATTACTAAATAAATATTGTGTTCTAAATTTGGTGGCTATTAATTAATTACTAAACACACTGAATTATATATAATAATATAATAAATAGGATGATAATACCTACCATTGAATTATGTTTGGTCATTTTTAAATTAAATATATTGGAGTTAAAATTATTATTATTATGATTATGATTATAAGCGGTAATACATACAATCTGATCGTAAAACTCAATATTTAGTAAATAAATAATTATTAGTTACAATTTTAATTATTAATAAGTAGGTGCTATTACTTAGTTGATTGTTTTCCTACTCTTACTAACTGATACTAATACAAGTGTAAGTGATAGGGAAAATATTTTGAGAGTGTAACATATGGTGGCGAACCAAGGATGGGTGTACTTAAAATTCTTCTCATCCTTTTTAAAAAACACTTTTCTCTTTTATTTTCACATGCATCTCATTTCCTCACACACTTCCTCCTGGTTCCCGATCATCTTCCCGGCTTTTTTCCGGCGAAGAGGCACCGAATCTTCCCCGTAGCAGAGAGGAACGCAAGCCCGTCGTCGCTTTCGACCTTGTTCGGAGCCCTTCGAATTTCCTTAGCTCTTCAATTGCTGCGTGCGTCGATTTGTTGGGTTGTTTCTTTGGTTGCAGTTCGGTTCCTTGCAGGGATTTTGCGTATTTAAATCTTCGAACTGCGTGGCGTTTCCGGCAAGCTGTTCTTGTTCTGCATTTTTTACCCTTATTTGAGAGTTTACGGCTCTCCGCCGCCTCCGATCTGGAAGCGTTTGGGTTCCTCCGTCCGCTGCTTTGTTTTAGTTCGTTCCGCCCCTCCATTTCTGGATCCCTGATCCTTGGATTTGTTGATGGGTGGTACGAGTTTATTGCCGTGGAAGTTGATTTATTGCTCTTGTTTTTGAGGGCTCGGTGTTGGGTTTTGCGTGATTTGATCAGTGGCCGTAGAAGCCTTTCTTGCTTGTAAAAACTTCAAATTTTTGAGTTTTCTCTGCAATTTGTAAGGTTGGGAAGCTCTATTGGGCTTACTGTTACCGACTGCAACAGTATTGTTCATCAATTTTAAATCTTTGAACCTATTGGCCCCGCGATCTTAACGTATTTCGTCTGTAGCATATTATATCAAGGTTATGTCATTTTGATCTGAACCTCCCTTTTTTCTGGTTGCTATCATTCTGGCTGGGTTTTGGCGAGTGTAGACCTTTCCCAATATTTCGCTTAGTGATCTCCATTTCGCTGCCAAAGTTTTTCTTGGGGTATGTTATTTGAATCATTTTGTTCCCGTGGCTGTCTGTCTTGGAGTGATTTGAGGTTTGATACCAGATATGCAGGCTGATCAGCGAAGGAAGGTAATGGCTTTCCCTTGGTTCATTTTGTGATCTACTTGTATTGGTGTTACTAATAGATCGTTGATAGCAAATTGACAGATTGAATGACATTTTGTTAATTAAGAATTGGTCATATTTTGACCTGAACTATCTGCTTGCTATTTAAGATGATCTAATCCATAGGTGGGGATACAGCGATGACGGTTGAAGTTTCCAATCTCGTTGATTTGCAGTTTCATTCGCGGTTTTTTTCTCTTAAAAATTGTAAATTTAGATTATCACGCTTTGTTATATAAATAGACATGTCCGTCTGTAGTTTCTATTCTCATCAAAATTTAAGGTTGCTTATAGGGTTCTCTTTTTACATCAAAGGTGCATCTTTTTCATATTCTGTACTTTGTGCTTAATGTTTGCAACCCTTTCTCTCTCTCTGCATCAGTGCAGTCAGTTCTTTTGGTTATCATTGACTTGAAAAATTTAATGTCATTCATGATCCAGGCTCCTGCTGAGGTGAATTTCTTTACTGAGTATGGTGAAGGCAGTAGGTATAAAATCGAGGAAGTGATTGGAAAAGGAAGCTATGGTGTTGTTTGCTCTGCCTTTGATACCCATACAGGAGAAAAAGTTGCTATCAAGAAGATAAATGATATTTTTGAGCATGTTTCTGATGCAACCAGAATATTGCGTGAAATTAAGCTCCTACGTTTACTGCGACATTCTGACATAGTGGAGATCAAGCACATTCTTTTACCGCCTTCAAGAAGGGAATTTAAAGATATATATGTTGTCTTTGAGCTCATGGAGTCTGACTTGCACCAGGTCATCAAGGCAAATGATGATTTGACACTAGATCATTATCAGTTCTTTCTTTATCAGCTACTGCGGGGCTTGAAATACATACATACAGGTGAGAACATGAAATTAGCCTTATTCAACAGTTTGTTTGGAGCTGCAATTTAATATTACTTGCCATGTCTATTTACCATTTAAAATTGCCTCAATCTTTGGTTTAATAACACATCTTTTGAAAGGAATTTACCATATCATCCTTATAGCATTACTGAGGGATGAGTATATCTGTCTTATATTACTTGTCTTTGCCGTCTGCTAATGAGTTTATTATATATATATTTTACTTAATGTGTATTTTCATTTCACGTTTACTTTAATGTGGTGCTGTAATAATTATCGCAGCAAATGTTTTCCATCGTGATTTGAAGCCGAAAAATATATTAGCCAATTCTGACTGCAAGCTCAAGATCTGCGACTTTGGCCTTGCTAGGGTGGCTTTCAATGACACCCCCACCGCTATATTTTGGACAGTATAATTCTTATGACCATACAGTTTTCCTATTTTCTTCATTTTGCCTTTGTTATCAACAGTGAATGTAACTGAATTTTTTTGTTCTCTTGCTGACAGGATTATGTTGCAACACGATGGTACAGAGCACCCGAACTATGTGGTTCCTTTTTCTCCAAGGTGCACAATATGTAGTTACTGTCATTTCTATGGACATGACAATGATTTTTATATAGGTGTGACACATTTGCATGGTCGTCTTTTACATTGACCAGCTATAATTTTTTGTGATGAATTTTTCTGTTAAAATATTTTATTAGATTGTAAACTGAACAATTTTATGTTGGCTAATGATGATTTTTAGGGATGTTATTGACAAATCCTAGAGATTTGAGGTAGTTATTTCCGTAAAAAGTATTGTAATCGTGTGTAACTTTGATAACTATCTCTAAATGCTTAGGAATTATTAAATACCTCTCTGGCAATTATCATTAATGTTTTATGTTATAAGCCAATGAGTAAAAATTATCTGCCCAGTTGGTATTGTGAAAAGTGGTCATAGTGATGGGTTTTTAGTTGCCTGGACAGTTTGTATGATGAAACATGATCATAGTGATGTCGGTTCTTAGTTGTCTGGTTTCTAATTTTTTTGTTTTCACTTCATGCTTGCAGTATACTCCAGCCATAGATATATGGAGCATTGGATGCATTTTTGCTGAGCTTTTAACTGGAAAGCCTCTTTTTCCTGGAAAAAATGTTGTTCACCAGTTGGACTTGATAACTGATATGTTAGGCACACCTTCTGCTGAAGCCATTGCCAGGGTCTATTTCATTTCCTATTCCTTTTGTCTTTGTCATGTTAAAAATGTAGACAGCAAGTTACAGGATTCTTATGGTTGTATTATATTTCTCCAATTCTTAATTTAAGTTATTTATATTTTAGACTTCTAATTACAGGTAAGAAATGAAAAAGCGAGAAGATACTTGAGCTGTATGCGAAAAAGAAGCCAATACCGTTATCCCAAAAATTCCCCCATGCTGACCCTCTTGCTCTCCAGTTGTTGGAAAGAATGTTGGCTTTTGAGCCCAAGGACCGGCCTAGTGCTGAAGAGGTGACTATGAATTGTTTTAAGGCATGACAATATATTTTTTGATGTACCATATTGTTATTATACTATTATGTACCATATTACCAGGCTTTGGCTGATCCCTATTTTAAGAACTTGGCTAAAGTGGAGAGGGAACCATCTGCTCAGCCAGTAACAAAGATGGAATTTGAATTTGAGCGGCGAAGAATTACAAAGGAAGATGTGAGAGAACTAATCTATCGAGAAATTCTTGAATACCATCCTAAGCTACTTAGAGAATTCTTAGAAGGAGCAGAATCAACAGGTTTCATGTACCCTAGGTAATTAATCTTTGATATTGATAACCTTGCCTGTTTGTGCTGCTTCGAAGACATTGTATTTGTTTGTTGAACCCAGTCAGTGTTGGAGAAGCTAATTTTTATTCCCATAACTTCTTGTTTAGTGCTGTTGACCAGTTTAAAAAGCAGTTTGCTTATCTTGAGGAGCACTATGGAAATGGTGCGTCAGTTACTCCGCCTGGGAGGCAGCATGCATCTCTACCTAGGTATTATGGCAGGAGAACTTGAAACAGTTATTTCAAATGTCTGTTTGTTGGTAAAGATGATACTGATGCTAATTAAGATGTTACTCATCGCAGGCCTTGCATATTTTATTCAGATGGTTCTACTCAGAATCATCAAAGTATATCAGAGGATCTCTCAAAGTGTGCCATTAAAGAACCTGACAAGCTAGGTCCTGAGCAGAGTGTCATTCCAGTGACAAGGGTTCCTTTACAAGTACCTCAGAGAATGCAAAGTGAGTCCTCCTTTTCACTGATTATAGAATGTATTAAATGGAGCTCTCATTCTTGATTTTAATCGGAATTCTACCTTGTGAAGTTATGGACCAAGTTTGTTTCTTATTTTCTTATAACAATTAGTTACTTTGAATTTGATTGACTTGCAGATCTTTATAATCTATCTAAACGACAATTACGTTTTCTTTTCTTCTTAATTAGATGCTGCAAAACCAGGGAGAGTAGTTGGCTCTGTCATGCGATACAACAACTCTGCAACAGGAGAAGAGATTTACGAACAGCAACGTAGAGCAGTTAGGAATCCCAGTATTTCATCTCAATATCCTATTTCAAGCTGTTCACATCCAAGCAGAAATCCCAGTTGCAAGACTGAACAAAAGGATGATTCTGGAGGATCAAACTCTGTGCAACCAAAGCCTTACATTGCTAGGAAAGTAGCTGCAGGTCAGACCGGAGCTGGTACCTGGTATTAGTTCATAAATAATTAATCCTACATGCAGTGTGGACCATTTTGACGCCATAATGGCAGCAGATTTAGTAGTACTTCACTTAATGCCATGCCCTCATAGATCATATCTGCAGATGAGCTCCCTATTTATTTCTTATGGTTAATAGCCTCTGTTGGGGCATGATTATGGTTGTGTGACACGGTTGAAGAGAACTTTCAATGTATGTCGCTGTGTGTACCAATACACATGACAGAGAAGCTAGAAGAATTCCCAACAGCAAAGAGGGTTTAGGGTTTGGGGGTATTTTTTTGTGCCTGGGATTTGCTCGATCATGCGATAAGGTGAATGGAAGGTGCCAAAGTGGGATGAGAGGGGCGTCCTTTCCCTAGGTAGAAGCTGTGTAGAAAATATTGTTGTCTTTGATTGTGGGAGTTTAGGCTTATTAGTTATTATATGTATATTTGTTGTCAGCTGCATTCTTTTCATATAGATTGCTGCTAGGAATGCATCTAATAATCTACGCTGAGTAGTCGCGGCTGTCATTGAAGGGACATTTGACCCAATCTCGTTTGGAGAATTCAAACTGATATTCCTTGTTTTTCATTTGACATACTATTTTCTTATGCTGAGGTTTATAAACATATCCCGAAGTTGTTCAGTGTTTTTGTTGTTTCCAGATGTTGTGTATTGATAATTTGGTGTAAATCGATTTGGGGAGGGCAGAAGTTCTGTAATCTGCACAGTGAATAATATGCGACTTGGAAGTTTCAAAATAAACCTGTTTAAGTTTGGCTTCATAAAAGTCCTAAAATAAAAAGTAGCCGTTGTGTTTTTTTATCACGAGTGCGTTTATATGTTATAGGCCATCCAAATTGAGCATTTTTTTTAATTTTCTTCAAATGAAACCAGCACTGCATAAATTGGCAATGATTTTAACATGAAAGCACTTGTACACTGGTGGGACTTGAAACGGTGCAGCAGGTTGAAGTAGTTAAAACGGCTACGACACGGTAAACTTCTTCATTGTTCTGCTGCGCGCCGAATCACTCTCATTTGTAGCAAACACGGCTACGCCATCAAGCAGCAAGTGTTTTAGCATATACGAAAAGAAAAACATTTGAACCATAACGTTTGCTTGTTCTTTCTTTCATAACAACGTTGTTTGGCGCACACAGGTGGGGGATGATGGTTAACACGCTTAACAAACAATGCAGCAAGTATACATTGTGCTACATTTGCAAACAAAACCGTCCACTCCATTACAACAGCAATTAGTTACTCGACGTAGATTCTTACAGTCGTTGTTTTCCTCGTCTAAGATTGGCATCGCCTATTGGATTCTTTGTTTCCCGGCAAAGATAAAGAAACTGATTGCTCGTCCATCCTAGCCACATGTTTCAGAAGCTCTGTCAACAATGAGCAACTCACCTTCAAATGCTCGAAACCTTCTGTTTTCATCACAGCTGAGGAAAAGACCACATTACTGAATCATGCAGCTGAATGCAAAACTTGACTAGTATTTGCATTTAAAAACAAAAACCTTGAATGAAGCAAACTTCTAGTCTGCACTGGAGCAGCACGTAAGGATCACAAAAAAGGAAGGCATGGAGAAGTCCTAAAAAGGTAAACAAAGAGATTTGGTCAGCCTGGCGGTTTCCTCGATGATTACCTCTAAGGTTTTCTTGTGAAGCAATGAACCTAAGGCAAGCTACTTTTAGGTGGAAACAATGATGCAGGCCGCCAGAGCCAAGGTTGTGGCCACAGTACTATTGGAAATTTCTTCACATAGTTGGGCTTCACAGAGCAATCTAAACCGTTCTAGGACATACGTATCTGCTGCAGCTAGTAAATGTTGGGCCAATATTGTTGACACCAACTTAGGATCCTCCTTACCAGAAACTTCTCTACTGTCAGGTAATGCGTCGTGATACATGAAATGAAGCAATGCCTGGCATAAACAAAAATATTTCTTCATTAAGTTCCAGCTAATGACAAGATACAATATCTGCTAAATTAGAGGCATTAATAAAAGTCTTGGAGATCAGCTTAAACAAAAACATTCCTTCATTAGTTCAGTCCTTTTTAACCATCCAGCAATGAGGAAATTGCATTCTACATATTATATACAGAATCAACTGATTATCTCATAAGTTCCCTTCTTCCAAGGGTGCTCTTACTTTTCAATGATATCAGCAGCAAAATTGACAAAAACTAACGTGCAAAAAGTATGGTTGATATCAAAAGAGAAGATATAAGGTACCTTAAATATTGAAGCTTACATGTCGTCAATTTTTATGAGTGATTTGTTATGATCCTTCAACAGACCAAAAAACTGAGCACGGAATACTGGTGAGCGGGCAGCAAGAACCAGTTTATGAGCCACAAAAACTTCTCCCTCAATTTCAAAACAAACATCTGCTCCTTTCCACCTCCAGCAACTCTCCAAACTGTTCACCCATATTAGAAGATGATACAGTTATATACCACGACCTGGGAACCTCCGTGGTAGATTTAACGACGCCAACATTACAATGAACCAGAAGGCAATCATATTGGACGTAATCAGACGTGTCTAGAGCATCTCTCTTGAAAAGCCTCTTATAGCCCCTAACATAAGAGAGAAGAGCATATCACAACCAGCCAACCATTTCATTACAGGAGAAATGGAAATTAAAAGGAGATACTATTTTCATTAAAAATTCAGAGGGAAAGAGTGAAGGTTTATGCTAACATTCATTCATTAGAGAGAAAAGCATCGGTTCATTGACAATCTTGAATATTTCTACAATTTATCATTCAAGAAGACAACTAACGGGTACCAATTTTCACACAAAAACAGCGCCATTCACAAAATTCAGAAATAGTAATTAAAGTCAAGACAAAGAACAAACATGGAGGGGGGCCACATCATGGTTCACATCAACAAACCATGTATAAAGGATATCAAGCAAGAATCACCTTTCTTTGTTTTTTCACCAAAAGCCGCCCAAATCAGACTCTCCACATACTTCCGCGACACTTGAGCATGTAAGGCCCGGTCTGGAGCGACCTTCCAAAATGGGTGTGGACCTTGTGCAAACCCTTGCCGCTCTGATCCAAGAGACTAAGCTCAAACAGAGCCCTCACATCTGCCTCGTCGCACAACAGCTCGACGAGAGGAGAAGTTCGTCGTGCAGTCATCGCCGGGGGCCTTTCCGTCGGGGGTAGGAGTGGACGGCCCAGCGGTGGCCGCCGACCTCGAAGGCCTCGGAGGCGACGAACTTGCAGACGCCGATGCCCTTGGATAGGGAGTAGCCGGCTATGAAAAACTGGTGAAATCCGCTGCTCGTCGTAATCAGCGACGTCGACGTGCTAGTGGCAGCCGGCGGCGGCGACGGCTGCCGTCGATACATGCCGGAGTCGGATTTGAGGGACGAGAATTCACCGTTGGGGCTTGGATTTGGTGTGACTGTGAGTGAGAATGGGTCGGTCAGTAGATTTGGTGGCCGGGCAGCCGGGTAGATGGTCCGGATCCGGATTCGTATCCGGACCAACGCATTTTCTATGCATGTTGGCCGTTGCGAGACATTAGAAAAAATGTATCAAAAAATTGTCATTAAACTTGCCCTAAAATCTCGCACGGAGGCACATGAACATAATAATATTATTATAATATTATAGCGCATTTACTTAATTTGTTTTCCAAGCACTGCTGTTGTCGTTGTTTATATATATATATAACAATTGTTGTTGTTTATTTATTTATCTGTCACAAAAGTGGAGACGAAAACCACCATAAATCCATGTTTTGAAGCACAAGCGTCTCTCATTCACCGCATTGCTTACCATTTTCAACTTGGTAGACGTATTTCCCATATTTTCTGGTCTTTAGGAGCACCAATGGTTCCTCTATCATTTTTACAATTTTTTAAAAATAAAAATAAAAAGTGGAAATGAGAATGCAGACATGAAAAATATAGTTGGTAGGCAGGCTATAATTTTTACTCGCTGTACGTTAGCAAGGTGGTCATTTTGCATTTGTTTACGTATAATAATAATACAACAAAATAGACTTGCGTTGGGAGCTTGGGAAAAAATCTTCGAATTCTTCGCCAATGAGCTTGCATGTTTCTCGATCATACAACTCTAGGAGTAGGAAGGGGTGGTGGTGGTATTCTTTGGGAAACACAAGGTGACTCTTCTCCTCCACACAAAGCACCCCTATCTGCTCTGCAAAGGCCGCGCATCCATTGATCCGTATACTCCCTATATATAACTGACCAACCCGTTTTACACACCTTCCCATACCCCTCTCTCTCTCTCAACTCTTATCAGCTTTTATTTTTTTCTCTGCATTGGAGACCAATCTTGTTTGTTGGTCTCCAATTGTTTTCTTGTTATCAACTTCACATCTTTGGTTACTCCGTACAACTCTTGGGTACGCTTCAAACTCTTCATCTCTTTTTTTTGGCTGAACTTACTATAATTAGGCATGTGTTTGCTTGCTTTGGGACGATTATTTGAAGATCAATTTTGATGGTTGCAGCTGTTTATTCTTTCTTATTGGATTTTGCTTGACACTACCTTATCCATTGCAGCCTGAATTATGTTTGGTCATCCTAACTATGATTTTATTTTCATTCGTTCATCTATAAGTTGTTAAAGTGGGTTCTGATTATTGCTCAGTTTAGTAAATCACAACGGTTTGTTTTCTTGAACGCAAAACGTGGTTCCTTATTTGAAATATTGGTCAAAAACACCTTGAGCTGTAATGCCCATCATCCTCGTTCATCATAAAAAAATGTGTATCGATGAGTACAATCAAAACAGAAAGTAGATAAAGGTGGGTTGCTGAAAAAACAACAGAAAGGATTTTCCATACTTCCTGCGAGTTTAGAGCTTAATAAGCTTGATTGTTCACTGCAATTGGGATAAATTATACATTTTTTGGCAGAAAGAAGAAGTTGTCGCAATGGCACAGACCTTGGCACCCTCATTGAAATGGCAGATGGGAGGAGTTTCCCGCAACTCGTTGAAATCAGGACATATCACATCGAAAATATGGAACTCCATCTTGCTTAACTCGAAGGTTAAGGCCAAAAGAAGTGGAAAATTTAGGGTTTTTGCCCTCCAGTCTGATAACTCAACCGTGTCTAGGTTGGAGGATCTTCTCAAGTTGGACACCAAGCCCATCACTGATAAGATCATTGCAGAATACATCTGGTATTCCTGCACTTAGTTTCCTCTCATCTTCTGATTTGTCAATTGCATCTCATTAGGCCACTTCCTTTGGAAGCATCTTACGATTTTTTTAATCAAATTGTTCAAAATTCATGCCTTCCATATCTCCTGTTTTAGGATTGGAGGGGCCGGGATTGATCTTCGGAGCAAGTCAAGGGTATTAACTATATTTTTTCTTGTTCATTCTATGCTTTAGCTCGACTTATTTCAAAGAGAATCAAAGGTTTTTAATAAGGGAAGAATTAAGGGTTTGTAACTGTATTTTTGGGGAATGTTCTATACCAATGTAGACAATCTCACGACCTGTAGAAGATGTCTCCGAGCTTCCTAAGTGGAACTATGATGGATCCAGCACAGGACAAGCACCTGGCGAAGACAGTGAAGTCATACTATAGTAAGACTCCAATTCTGTTGTATATCAGTTCATCTACTTGTGGTACAAACATTGTAGTTGACCAAAATAGCTTTGCCTAATTCCATTTTTGTACTCCACAGCCCTCAGGCATTCTACAAGGACCCCTTCAGGGGGGGATAACATCTTGGTATGTATCTGATTGCAGTTCTGGAAGAATTTAAAATGTAGAGGGAATTCATCTCTTATGTTTGCTACTTTTAGGTCATATGTGATACCTACACTCCAGCAGGAGAGCCAATCCCCACAAACAAACGCCACAGGGCAGCCCAGATCTTTTGCAACCCAAAGGTGATCAATGAAGTTCCATGGGTGAGGCTTTATCATGCCTTGATTTTCATAAAAGTTGGAAGCCTTAGCAATTGATAGCATTGTCTTAAACACAGGTACGGCATTGAGCAGGAATACAACTTTGCTCCAAACAAACGTCCAGTGGCCCCTGGGTTGGCCAGTAGGAGGCTACCCTGGTCCACAGGTTAGCTCTTCTTGCTTGAACAGTTTTTGGCAATCTAAAACTAAAACGAGGTCTTCTTTCTAATCTCTAGCGTTAATTTGAGTAGGGACCTTATTACTGTGGAGTTGGAGCAGACAAATCATATGGTCGTGACATCTCAGATGCTCATTACAAAGCCTGCTTATATGCTGGAATCAACATTAGTGGAACTAATGGTGAAGTCATGCCTGGCCAGGTTTGTGCTTGTATCCCCTTGTCTTACTCTAGCAGTTACTGTTTGTTCTTCAAATTTGATGTTTATACTGCCAATTTAGTAGGAGTATCAAGTTGGGCCAAGCGTTGGAATTGAAGCGGGAGACGACATCTGGTGCTCAAGATATATCCTTGAGGTCATAACTTGTTTTCTAATCACCCTACAGATGGGACTTTATTTTAACAAAATTCACTTCTCACTGGCTCCACCTTTAATCTTGAACAGCGGATCACTGAACAAGCTGGCGTTGTCCTCTCTCTTGACCCAAAACCAATCCAGGTGAGGATTTGATGCCATTTCTAAGTACTCTATATGATATCTCTATGAATCTTCGCCTTGAATCTGCTGTTTTTTGCTCTTCCAGGGCGACTGGAATGGAGCTGGATGCCACACTAACTACAGGTACGAGAACTCGTTATACTTCTTCTTCCACCTTATCCTAAAAAGAGGTTGATGAAATGAATCCTTATTTGGGATCCATGTGATTACAATGACAAGTAACTATTATTTTATAATCAAATATATTATTTCTTCCTTTTCTTACTTTATCTAGGAACCATGTAATGATTAAATAGTATATGTGCAGCAGCCAATGATTTAAGTATTTCACTGAAATCAATGTCGTTGTTGATACTCCATATCATAACTGTCGCAGTACAAAGAGCATGAGGGAGAAAGGTGGTTATGAAGTAATCAAGAAAGCCATTCTTAACCTTTCACTCCGCCACCAAGAACACATTAGTGCATATGGAGAAGGAAATGAGCGCAGGCTTACTGGCAAACACGAGACTGCTGATATTAACACCTTCTCTTGGGTGAGCATTAAACTGCCAAAAACCCATTCTTTGCCATCTTTTAGTGAACTCAATCAGTAATGTTTTGTGATAATGCAGGGAGTGGCCAACCGTGGTTGCTCGATTCGTGTTGGACGTGAAACCGAAAAGCAAGGAAAAGGTTTGCCCATTTCGTCTTCTGCTTAAGTTCTTTTCTGTGACATTGTACATTATAGAGTTGTAATCGATGTTGATAATCTGTTGTCCAACTAATGGGTGAATTGCTGTTTAGGGTACCTGGAAGATCGTCGTCCAGCATCAAACATGGACCCCTACGTAGTGACCTCCCTACTTGCCGAAACAACCATCTTGTTTGAACCTTCTCTGGAAGCCGAAGCTCTGGCAGCAAAGAAGGTGGCCTTGAAGGTTTAAGGAGTCAAATTTGATGGAGCGAGCATCATCCAATGTTGTTGGTCACTTGTTTTGCCTCGGTCAAGTCATACTCTTGTTATATGTTATGTATTTAGTCCGAGCCTGGGTCATTGTGGAAGGTTTCAATTGAGCTTGCCATTTAATCAGTTTTAGAGACATATCTAAGATGCAGAAATGCATCTTTTGTGATTTACATGATTAGGTGCTCTTCTCTCGATTCCAGAGATATTGTCTTTGCTTGGCACAAGATGGCGATATGAATTGTAACGATGCAATTTAAGATTTTTTTTAAAAGAAAGAAAAAGTGATCCGTTCCTCTAAGCACAAGTTTCAGATATTAAACCTGACCATCGATTTATATGATCACCTACTGTGTTGATCTAATCCAAGTTTGAGGAATCTAATTCACCATGGTCTGATATGATCGTATGAGTATGGTATTTGGAGTTGTCGTTCATGGAAAGCAAACTCTTCTCCCTCCTTGCCAAGAAAATAAACACCTCCACAAGGGAGGGATAATTGTCTTTCTGTTCTAAGATATGCTCTCAACCAATAAGAAGAAAGGGTAGAACTTCTACATATTTTGATGTCTTGTATTCTCAGAGTTACGGATAAATATTATTTGTAGGCTGTAGGTACTATTTGGTTTACCAGCCATGGCAGGCGAAGGTGCAAAATCTTTGGCATTCTTCCTCGTATTTAATCTCTTGTTATACGGCATTGTACTAGCGATCGCAGGATGGGCAATCAAAACGGGGATTGACGAGACATTCCAATCAGGTAAAACTACAATGACTACCAAATCGTAGAACTGGGTACACCTCATAAAAACTTCGAGTTGCACATGGTCCTTAATCCTAATGGAAAACCATGTTCATGTTATTCGTTTTTCATTAATGTATGTATGTCTTCCTCGTTGCTAAATTTTCATGTACGCTTATCTGTTCTGATATCCAAAAGCTCTCCTGCTCTTCTTGTTCATGACAGCCTCTAACAAATCGATCCCGGCTCGCTTCTTCCAATCTACTTCCCCTGTAGGGAACTTTGCTACGGGATTCTTTGCTATCTTCTATCGAAATTTTATTCTAATTTTATGTGATTTTCATCATATATATAATTTATATATTATAATCAAAATATACTAATTCATGGTATAATTAAGGATAATTATTATAGGGTAATTATTTCTATAACTTCTTGATGAGTTTGCTACAATTAAGGATAATTCTTTACCATATATGTTTGTTACGGTATTTTTCTTCGGGTCTCTGATTTGGGTATTTTTTCTATTTCTTTCAGTCATCACCTTGAAAGTGTAATATACCAGAAAATTTTAAATGATTAATTATGAAAATTTATCATGAAAAGAAGTATGATTTGTTTATTATAAATATATTTATATTTGATTTATATTTAGTATTAAAACATTCATTGGTAGAATTTTTCTTCTCTAAAACTTTCTTTCTAGTGAAATATGTTTATCGATTTTATATTATTATCGTCCTGATTTTGTAACAAAAACTTCTCATTATTAATAATTGCTGCCAAACTACCAAAGATAACCAGATGAGAAAGGCAATAGAAACTTCTTGGGTTAATTTATTAATTTGTGTGTTATTTTGTATGAATATAATGTTTATAATATCTATAACTCACCATTAATATCAAATAAAAAAATTAATTGTATGAACAAATCCAAGGAAAAATAGGCTTCAATTTTTTACGGTTATGCCTTCTTAAAGGGTGCATGTTACATTGACATCACATAGATATATTTACATCTTCTCTCTGGTAGCCGGAGCCGTCGGTGTTGGCGTTTCTATCTCCGGCATCCACAACATTATTCGTCGGAGTGAAGCACACTTATACTCGGCTGCTACCCATTCTATCACTGCATGGGCTCTTACCGTCCTTGCTGTCACGGGCCGCTCTCTATGGGACAAAATTTTTCGCCCCAACAGCAAACCGCGCGGCGTGTTTCGCCCCCGAAACACCAGCCTCCCTTCAAAGTACGCAACAGAAACCCCACTACACGTGTAGCGGGACGATCTCCTACAAGAGACCCGAAGCCACACCCCTGCGCTCCTGCAAATCACGACGCACGCCGAACACAAATACCAGCACCCAAATTGCCCAGTGCACGATATCGTTCGGTACCGATAGACAATTCTCAAAACATCCACAATAGCAAACCAAGCAAGTAGTATGAAGCGACTCTGATCGATCACCCAATATCGATCCTTGACACCAATCCCCTGATCGGTATCGCAGCAAGTTCCCGGAATCAAGGAACGCCGCTAGTACCCAAAATCAGACGCCAACACCACAATTACGGAACCCCTGTTCCAACCTTGAATTAAACACAAAACAAGGATACAGCAATCACCCCTATGATCGCTTACACCATGGACATGCAAACCCCACGGTGTTCAACTCTTCCCCTGAAGAGTAGCGAGAACTAGAGCACCCACACTCACAATCGTCCTCACAAAATCACAACCCCGAGCAGCCACCCACGACCTACTCGTTTACATGCAAAACCCTCAACCAAGTAATGCAAACTAGGTTATGCGAAGAACTACGTCGTACCTCCAATCACAGCACCACGACCAGCAACCCTATGCCGTCGAACTCGTGAAGAATCAACTCCCGGAATTGATCTGCAGCACTCCACGAACTTGGCTTGATGAGGTTTCTTTCTTCTCCACAAGAAAGAGCAGACGTTCCACCAAGACCCTTCTCAGCAGTTCTTCCTTTTTTCCTCACGTTGGCTTCCTCCTTATATAGGAGTCTCCACGTTGTTGAACTCTTCCAAGATAAACTACAATCTGAGCATAATCTTTTCCCAAAAGATTATCTCCAAGATCTCCCACGAACCTGGACTCCCTTGACGTCTCAATTCAATCCAGCCCTGGGCGTGCTTATCTCCAAATTCAGTTGCAACCTTATCTCCAAGATTCCGATCAAGATCCATCTCTATCTCTATCGGCAAACAAAGTCCAGCGCTGGTAGTTAGTTACAACCACCACACGTCCAACCCCCTGGCTCGACCCAAGTCTTCGGCTCGACCAACCAGCAACCTCGTGCACGTCCCAGACGCACCACCGATAACCCCTGCTACCGATAAGCCATCCAGTACCGATCAACTCCATCCATCGATCATGTTGGTGCAGCCAGACCCTCGCTACCGATCACGGCTCGATCACGCTCGCTAGCCAGGTCTCGGTCACGTAGCGTGATACCGCAACTCGCTACCGCTACCTGCTCGCTACTTGAGTCGCACCGCACGCTGCACCGATGTCTCGGCAGCGCTCGCTAGGCCTCGGTCATGGCTCGATCAAAATCCCGCTAGCGCCCCACGCTCGCGCACGCTGCACCGCTGTCTCGGCAGCGTCGATCGCGCCAACGCCTCGCGTCCAATGCTCGAGCACGCTGCACCGATGTCTCGGCAGCGCTCGATCACGCTCGCTCCACGCTCGCGCACGCTAGCGATCGCACCCCAGCATCGAACCAGCGCACACCCGGCACTCCGTGATCCGCACGCAGCGATCAACCTCGAGTCCTCGCGCTCGGTTCTCGGCACCAATGCTCGATCATGATCGACGCCCAAGTGCTCGGTCACCAGCACTTGTCTCGATCATCTTGAGGTTTATTTGGTCTCCGACCTGACTCATGCTCGGCACTTCGTTACCTGCAACTGCAACACCGTGTTAGCCTCAACCAGTTGTTTCACCACTCGAATAGCCCCGTGCTACTCGTGTCGGACCCGGCATGCATGGGAACAACTGCCCAATCCCGCGCACCCGGCACGTCCTCGGACTAAGGCTGTAACAGCTCACCCCCACCAATGAGATCCGATGTCCTCATCGGAGGGTTAAGTCCTCCCTGGTACTTCTTGATTCTTCTCTCAAACTGCCACAAGTCCCTTGCTCGTTCCCAACTTGCTTCACTCCTCGGTTCGCCCTTCCACTTGATAAGATACTCAATCCCGGTGTTTGGTGCACCTTGCCTATGCGCCAAAATCTTCCCCACCTCCTTCGTATATTGCCGCCGGACAGTAGGTGGAGCTCTCCTTGGACGAGCTCTCCTCGGATCGACCACATCCTCATGGAATGGCTTGAGAAAGCTGACATGAAATACTGGGTGAAGTTGATACCTCTCCGGAAGCTTCAACTTGTAGGCCACGCTCCCGATCACCTTCTCCACCTCAAAAGGACCGTCATACCGCTGCACTAATCCCCTGTGCACCTCGGTACGTCTGATCTTCTTCCAGATCTGTGGTGTGAGTCTCAGCATCACTTTGTCCCCTACGCTGAACGATACCGGCCTTCTCCTCAAGTCGGCATATCTCTTCATTCTGCGTGTTGCTTTGGCTAGTGAATCCACCGCATCCTCATACAGCTCCTGCCTGTCTCGGGCAAACCTGTATGCTGCTGGACACTTCGCTCCGCGCCCTTGCAAAGCTACCTCCAGTGGTGTAAGAGGCTGGTAGCCTGTAGCAACCTCGAAAGGACTCAGTCCCGTTGCTGAGGAACGATGCAGATTATAACAAAACTGCGCCGCATCAAGAAGATCCAACCAGTTCCCCTGGCTGGCTGTGACGAAATGCCTCAAATACTCCTCGAGTAGAGCATTCGTCCTCTCAGTCTGCCCGTCAGACTGAGGATGATTAGCTGTAGAGAAGTTCAGCTTACTCCCTAGTAAACCAAACAAGCACGTCCAGAATCTCCCTGTGAACCTGGCGTCTCGATCACTCACTATGTCTGCCGGTACTCCAAAGTACTTGACCACGTTCCTAAAGAACAGTTCAGCAGTCTTCTCGGCTGAGCATTTCTGTGGAGCTGCTGTAACTACGGCATACTTTGAGAATCGATCTACAACCACCATCACCGACGACATCCCCCTCACCTTGGGAAACCCGGACACAAAGTCCATCGAAACCGAACTCCACGGCCTCGTTGGTGTAGGTAGAGGCTGCAGCAAGCCTGCCTCTAGTCGTCTCTCCACCTTGTCTTGCTGGCAAACTAAGCAAGACCTGACGAAAGCTTCGATATCAGCCTTCATTCCCGGCCAATAATACGCCCTGGTCATTAGAGCGTACATCCTGTCTCTCCCAGGATGTCCTGCCCACTGGGTGTCGTGGGACTCCTCCATTAGCTTTCGCCGTAGTCTACCCGTAGGGATATAAAGCCGACCCCCACTGGCGTAAACCACTCCATCTTCAGTCCAATATTTTCGAATCAGCCCCTCACTGATCCTGTCGACCAGCTTCTTGTACTCTGGGTCGTCTCTTGCTAACTCCCGGACTTGCCCCAATATCTCAGTCTGAATTTCTGATATAGCTGCCACCACCTCCATGTTCTTTCGACTCAGGGCATCTGCCACCTGATTCGTCTTTCCCGGCTGGTGCAACCACTCGAAGTCGTACTCCGCCAGAAACTCTTGCCATCTCGCTTGTCTCGGGGATAGTTTCTTCTGGGTCTTGAAGAAAGTGTTAGCTACGTTATCCGTGATCACCACGAACTTGGATCCCAGCAAATACACTCGCCACACTCGAAGGCAATGTACCACTGCAAGCATCTCCTTCTCATGCGCTGAGTACCTCGTCTCAGCGTCCTTCAGCTTCCAACTCTCAAAAGCTATCGGATGCCCATCCTGCTGTAGTACTCCTCCGACTGCCTTGTCTGAAGCGTCTGTCACCACCTCAAACGGTCGACTGAAGTCCGGCAACTTCAGTATCGGCTCAGAAGATATAGCTGCTTTCAACTCATCAAAAGCTGCTTGGCATGAACCCGTCCACGCCCATGACTGTCCCTTCCTCAGCAGATCAGTCAACGGTGACACTACATGGCTGTACCCATGTATGAACTTCCGGTAGTAGTTGGCCAAACCTAGGAAGCTTCTCACCTCTGTCACCTTCGTCGGTTCCGGCCACTCGGCAATGGCTCGGACCTTTGATTCCTCCATGCGCACCGACCCCTGACCAACTTTATGGCCGAGAAAACTGATTTCCTCCAGGCCGAACTCACACTTCTCTTTCTTCACAAAGAGTTGATGTTCCCTTAGGCGATCCAAAACCTGCTTCAGGTGTCCACGGTGCTCCTCCATGGACTCACTATAAACAACTATGTCATCCAGATACACAACCACAAACTTGTCGAGATAATCATGAAACACATCATTCATCAGATTGCAGAAAGTAGCTGGCGCATTTGTCAACCCAAATGGCATCACAAGGAATTCAAAAGACCCATACCTTGTGACCATAGTTGTTTTTGACACATCCTCCGGCGCAATCCGGACTTGCCAGTATCCTGACCTCAGGTCCAGCTTAGTGAAGACCCGCGCTCCACTCAGCCTGTCAAACAGATCAGCAATTAAAGGAACTGGGTACTTGTTCTTGATGGTCACCTTATTCAGTCCCCGGTAGTCGACGCATAGTCTCATCGACCCGTCGTGCTTCTCCTGGAATAGAACTGGCGCCCCATACGGTGCAGTTGATGGCTGAATTTTCCCCGAATCCAGCAGCTCCCCTAGCTGGATTTTGAGTTCTGTGAGTTCTTTAGGCGACATCCTATATGGCGCCTTCGCTGGTGCTCTTGCCCCTGGCTCCAGCTCGATCCGGTGTTCGATCGTCCTCTTGGGAGGTAACCCGTCTGGCAATTCAGTTGGCATCACATCGGAATAGCCTTCCAACAGTTCCAACAGTTCGTCCGGCACCACCACCACGTGATCCGGCTGGACCTCTCTCATCACAGCAAGATAAGTCGAGGCTCCTCGCTTGCACCCCCGAGCCACTTGCATTGCCGACAAGTGCTCGCCACTAAAAGTGCGGTCCTCGACCCCAGAAGGCCTCCCACTGCCACGAACAAAGCTTGCACCCGCCGTGCTCATGATCAGTATACCTCCCAGGTGTGGAAAAACTCCCACTCCAGCAGTACTCATAAACGCATTACCGAGGATCAAACCAAAGTCATCCATCTCGATGACCATGAGATCCACTCGGCCCTCGAATTCTCCCAGGTTCAGTCTGACACTTCTAGCAATGCCATCCACCTGCTTCGCCTGTGAGTTCACTGCCTTAATCTTACTTGTGTTGGTCCCGGTTTTCAGCCCCAGCTCCGTAGCCATCCCCTTGGAGACAAAACTATGGGTTGCCCCAGTGTCTATCAAGGCTGAAACCTTCCTCCCATTCACTACACACGGAACAAACATCAAATCAGCTCCCCTGAAGCTGCTCTTCCAGCTCTCAATGCCCCGAGTATCTGAAGGGTAGATGCTCGAGCAGAAGGACCCGCATCCTCCTGGTCATGGTTTGCTTCGGCCACCAAGGCACTGAGCTTGCCCTTGGTCGGACACTCTCGAGCCAGATGCGGACCATTGCACAGAAAACACCCGGACTTCTTCAGATCAGCTACCTTCCTGTCCTGAGTCCCTGCACTGAAGTTCTGAAACTTCTTCTTCGGCCTCCTGGATGGCTTCCTCGTGCCACCCCGCTGATTGCCCTGACCACCCTGGAGTTTCTTAGCCGGACCCACGTCTGTGTTGCTTGGCCCTGGCCTAATATCCACCAGTGCGTCGGCTGCCACCAAAGCTGCAGGTAAATCCTGTACCTTCTGCCTCTTTAGTTCTATCTGCGCCCAAGTCTGCAAACCATTGATAAAGTTGAATAACTTATCATCCTCCGACATATTCTTGATGTCGAGGAGACAAGAGCTGAAGTCTTTGACGTAATCCCTAACTGTTCCTGTCTGTCTCAACCGTTGCAATCGAGACCTCGCCACCCATGTAGTGTTGGTTGGAGAGAATTGCTCCCGAAGCTCCTTTTTCAAGAACTCCCAAGTCTCAATCCGGTGTCGACCAGCTGCTTCATCCTCTTCGGCGCGACATCTATACCATAACTTGGCATCACCGGTCATAAACATACTGGCCATCGAAACCTGTCTATCTTCGGGAACTTTCGCAGCAGTGAAGTATTCCTGCATGTCCCAGATGAAGTTTTCCAGGTCCTTGGCTGACCTGGTCCCCTCGAACTTCTTTGGCTCGGGCACCTTGAGCCTTCCTGGAACGGCTTCTTCTGCTACACGATCAGCAATACCCTGCTGAGGCCGCGCTACCCACACTTGTTTGAGCAAAGCCACATCTGCGTGCATTTCCTCAACCGCAGCCCGGAGATCTCCCATCTCCGCCGTCTCACCTCGCACCTGGCTGGACTCGGCCCAAGTGGTAAACCGAGTGTTCAAGTCCCACAACCCTTCTGCCAGAGACTGCAATTTGTCGAAGGCGGTATGTCCGTCTCCATCACTGGTAGGCCCTCCTACCAGCACTTCCAGCCGTGCGACCCTCTCTCTGAGAGCATCAGTGGATCGAGTATCCATCTCACCGGTAAATGTGGAGAACCCTCCCCCGAAGGTTATAGTGCAACTTCTTCACAGGATGCTTCGTCGACCAAGTTTTCACCGAAACTCAGCTCTGATACCTCTGTCACGGGCCGCTCTCTATGGGACAAAATTTTTCGCCCCAACAGCAAACCGCGCGGCGTGTTTCGCCCCCGAAACACCAGCCTCCCTTCAAAGTACGCAACAGAAACCCCACTACACGTGTAGCGGGACGATCTCCTACAAGAGACCCGAAGCCACACCCCTGCGCTCCTGCAAATCACGACGCACGCCGAACACAAATACCAGCACCCAAATTGCCTAGTGCACGATATCGTTCGGTACCGATAGACAATTCTCAAAACATCCACAATAGCAAACCAAGCAAGTAGTATGAAGCGACTCTGATCGATCACCCAATATCGATCCTTGACACCAATCCCCTGATCGGTATCGCAGCAAGTTCCCGGAATCAAGGAACGCCGCTAGTACCCAAAATCAGACGCCAACACCACAATTACGGAACCCCTGTTCCAACCTTGAATTAAACACAAAACAAGGATACAGCAATCACCCCTATGATCGCTTACACCATGGACATGCAAACCCCACGGTGTTCAACTCTTCCCCTGAAGAGTAGCGAGAACTAGAGCACCCACACTCACAATCGTCCTCACAAAACACAACCCCGAGCAGCCACCCACGACCTACTCGTTTACATGCAAAACCCTCAACCAAGTAATGCAAACTAGGTTATGCGAAGAACTACGTCGTACCTCCAATCACAGCACCACGACCAGCAACCCTATGCCGTCGAACTCGTGAAGAATCAACTCCCGGAATTGATCTGCAGCACTCCACGAACTTGGCTTGATGAGGTTTCTTTCTTCTCCACAAGAAAGAGCAGACGTTCCACCAAGACCCTTCTCAGCAGTTCTTCCTTTTTTCCTCACGTTGGCTTCCTCCTTATATAGGAGTCTCCACGTTGTTGAACTCTTCCAAGATAAACTACAATCTGAGCATAATCTTTTCCCAAAAGATTATCTCCAAGATCTCCCACGAACCTGGACTCCCTTGACGTCTCAATTCAATCCAGCCCTGGGCGTGCTTATCTCCAAATTCAGTTGCAACCTTATCTCCAAGATTCCGATCAAGATCCATCTCTCATCTCTATCGGCAAACAAAGTCCAGCGCTGGTAGTTAGTTACAACCACCACACGTCCAACCCCCTGGCTCGACCCAAGTCTTCGGCTCGACCAACCAGCAACCTCGTGCACGTCCCAGACGCACCACCGATAACCCCTGCTACCGATAAGCCATCTAGTACCGATCAACTCCATCCATCGATCATGTTGGTGCAGCCAGACCCTCGCTACCGATCACGACTCGATCACCGCTCGCTAGCCAGGTCTCGGTCACGTAGCGTGATACCGCAACTCGCTACCGCTACCTGCTCGCTACTTGAGTCGCACCGCACGCTGCACCGATGTCTCGGCAACGCTCGCTAGGCCTCGGTCATGGCTCGATCAAAATCCCGCTAGCGCCCCACGCTCGCGCACGCTGCACCGCTGTCTCGGCAGCGCTCGATCGCCAACGCCGCTCGCGCCAATGCTCGAGCACGCTGCACCGATGTCTCGGCAGCGCTCGATCATCGCTCGTTCACTCGCGCACGCTAGTGATCGCACCCCAGCATCGAACCAGCGCACACCCGGCACTCCGTGATCCGCACGCAGCGATCAACCTCGAGTCCTCGCGCTCGGTTCTCGGCACCAATGCTCGATCATGATCCGACGCCCAAGTGCTCGGTCACCAGCACTTGTCTCGATCATCTTGAGGTTTATCTGGTCTCCGACCTGACTCATGCTCGGCACTTCGTTACCTGCAACTGCAACACCGTGTTAGCCTCAACCAGTTGTTTCACCACTCGAATAGCCCCGTGCTACTCGTGTCGGACCCGGCATGCATGGGAACAACTGCCCAATCCCGCGCACCCGGCACGTCCTCGGACTAAGGCTGTAACACTTGCCATGGGGTAAATCTCCAGCAACGATCTCATTTGCTTACTTCGTGAAAGATGGGATTTTCATGGCAATGCCAGTATGCCACTATTTTGTGGTTTTTGTGGCCGGAAGACTACATCTAATCTCTTGGAGTATATAACACCAGACAGTTGTTACTCTCAAACTTTTCTTCCTCTTGCAGGTTGGCGTGAAAGGAGATTCACATAGGAGGGAGGGATGCTCCCTTGGTAAAATTCACTACCAAACACAAACTGACTATTAAAGGTCAACCAGCAGTGTAGAATAACTCCTGCTTTCTCTGTGTTGCAGAGGACCTTGGAGGCAGTGATAATAGCCTTGAGCGGTACACTGCTGTTTTGTATGGAAGCACTGAATGTTTGGAGTGAGGGAAGTGACCTACATGCAGCCCTACACTACAGGAAGAGTTTAAACCCACACAACCGAGTTTATCTTGGAAATTAGAGATTAAACTTCCCCCTGCATATCTTTTTCCATAGATTGTTTGGGTTATGGACTTTGAAAATGCAGGTTTTGAACTTGTGATGACCTTACGATTCATAAATGGAAGACCACAGTCCTAAACGACTAGTCTGGAATAATATAGTCTTGCCATTATCATTGCAATCCAAGAACATTTGCCACCAAATCATCGTTTCAAAGGCATACAACATAAATCAGAAGAAAATTTGACGCAAATTTAGTTTATCACCTTCAGTCGTCATTCATTCACAGCTTTGGAATCACCTATTTTTTTCGAATAGTTTTGGGTCTATGTGAAAATTTTTTCACTATGCCCTATTGTCCGAGCCTAGGTGTTGCCCAAGGATTTTCATCAGGACTAGTGGATATAGGTTCCCTTATAGGACGATGCAATTTCTTACGCAGCTTTAGCAAGAAAGAATCAACAATTTTTTAAAAAAATAAATTTCATTAGGGGCATTTAAAATAATTTATAATATATTTTTTTTTGTTTTTTATATATATGCTTGATTTGTTGGGGAAAAAATAGACGGGAAGAATAAAGATTGAAAATAGTTGATAAAAAATAAAATTTTACCAAAATAAAAAAAGATGATCAAATGATCTTTTTTTATCTTTTTTAGTCACTTTCTTACTGTTCTCTAAAAATTCATTTTCAATTACGAGATATAGAAAAGATAAATTTAGTAAATAAGTATTTTTGAAGTTCATAATTATTATATTATATGTTATAAGGCTAATAAATTATAAATTGCATTAACTTCTAACGTAATTCGATAAAAAACTGTTTTTTAAACGAGGAACACACTGTAAAATACGATGAGTTTCTAGGTCCGAGAATTCCATTTCTCCCTAGAAAAGAATGTCCATGTCCTGGTAGGCCCTCATATGGGAGAAACATCTTTCCGTGGGGAAGTGATTCCAATCAGAGTAGAACGAAAACCCTCTCCCTCCACCGCCTCCTTCGCCGCCGCCGCCGCCGCCGCCGTCGTCCTAAGCAGCCGAACCGCTACTTTTAGAGCATTCAATCGCTAGAAGCACACAAGTCAACACTCGTCTCCTCACATCGAAAGTCAAATAAAAGCTCTTTTTTTTTTTGTTTTATGTAAGCCAGTGAGATTCCATGGCGCTTCGAAGTATGCATATGCAGAGACTTCGGCACCTGCACCGGTTTTGGGAAGTTCAAAAAGCCCCTACTTTGTAAGCCACAAACTTCCCCACTTCGTTCTACACAAGAAAATGGTGCCAATGTAGTGTTTAGTTAATCCGTGTTTCTTTTGATACTGATGTCTCGAGGGATGGGAGCGCACAGAGTTACCACTCTTTGTTGCGAGAAAATGGTAAGCCAGCTTTTTTCGCTTTCACCCTTCTATTAAGGTAAGTGTCTTCACCTTGCACGGGATGCACACCTGACGTTTTGTACTTGTTCAGAGCCGAGTTGTAGAAGCTTTTGTTCCTGGGGCTCTTCGTATGGGAATATGAAATTTGGAAATTTGTTACCTAGTTGTCCGGTAATTCGCTATTCCCCAATTTTCGTCGAGGAATGATCACCTTTTTTGTCTCCTCCTAATGGAACTGCTATTACATTGATCATTCTATGTTCTGCGAGTAAATGCTTCGGTGTCGCTTGTTGGAGTTTGTAGGGTCTTTTTTATTTTTTTGATGTGACATTTTGAAGCTCTTATATAACATTCCAGGCAAGTGAATCATGTAGTTCCATAGCTGGAGCAAGATTGATGTCTACGGCAGTTAAAGCGCCACCACAGATGAGGCAGATGGTAATTGTCTGTATGTTACTTCTTTCTGAATTTAAATTTTAAGGAAATAGGAGCGGTCAATATAGTGGGTTCCACTGATCAACTAAATTATTAAGGACATGTACAGTAAAATTTGGCAAAGTTTATAATCATCTGATGTATTCCCAGCTAAGTAGGTGTTGAAAGCTACAACACTACATGGTTAGATCGATGCATGACTAAGATGTGATAATCAGGCACTGCACTGAACGAATACCTATGTAGAGCTTATGCTTTTACTTTACCCCTGCAAAAACATATAATTTGGTGCATCCTTTTTTGTGTCAGGATGTTATTTATTGTTATTTGATCATTGCTAATTACATTTTTGAGTAAGAATCTTTGCATTCAACTCGTAGAAATCGAATTTGCCATGATTTAAAACATTTGCATCACCATATATATCTGAAATTCCTTAGTAGATTTGTGATAATCAAAACAATACGTCCATGAAGAACAAGGAACATAGAAAATTTAGCTTAGGCAATGATCAGTAAGAATTTTTACGTATGAAACATTCAAATCTTTTTTAAAGGACTTCCGTAGATATAAATAAATATATAAAAGAATAATGCTCTAACCGAGATCAAAGTAATTGAATTGTGTTGAACATTATCATTGTATAAAATCATATTCTAAACTTAATAGCTGAGACCTTCCAACTTTCAGAGAGCCTGAATTGCTATATTAATTCCTGTTATTGCCTTTTCCTTTGTTAAATCTCTTTTGGCATTCTCGATTGGAAAATCTCATTGTTTGGGAAATTTGTAAATTACCTAATTTTGAGTCTTAGTGGAAGCTTGAACATGTTCGCATAAGACTCTTGCTTAGTATTAAAGTGTGTAAATTTTTATTTAAAAAATGTCTTACTGCTAAGCATTTATGGGCAGGAGATTGCATTAGATATTTTACATTGTTGTCCTGTTCCTAAATCGCTTTGCATTTTTGCTTGCTTTAGACTGCTAAAATTTTGACTTTTCTTTGCACTACAGGGAGCTCTTAAAGTATCTATGGTTAGTCCTGGGATAATATATGAACCATATGAGCCTCGCGAACATATCTCGTTTTGGAGAAGGTTGGAGATCATTAACATCCTTGTTTTCCTCATAGGAAATAGTTTGAATCACATTCTTCATTACTAGTCAACAGAATCTTCTATATTTTTTTAGTCAAATGAAAATTTTTTGAGGCATAGACTCCTAAATTTGTATGTGTTTCAAAAAGCCAGAAAAGAGAGAGTAATGCCTTTTTTTGGTTAGTCAGAGAGTACAGATGTATACCTTTGACTCTGAGTTATGTGATATAGATGGTTTACAAGAAATGGCTGGAGAAGAACTAAGGAGGACCTTATTATGGAGGTAACCTCTTGCTCTTCTTGTCCAAAAGTGGAGAAAGTGTCCGTAGAGTTTGTTTATAATCTCCTTGCAGTTAAAAAATGCATATGCAGTTGCTAAATTAAGGAAAGTAGCTGGTTATTCGAAGCGCAAATTCTATGAAGAGGCCGTCAAGTTGTATAAAGAGGTATTTTATTCATTGATTGTCCTATTTTTTCTTTGTTTTAATTGCAAAATTTATTTTCTTTCTATTAAAATAGCATGCTTTTGATTGCTTATAGTTGAGCCTCAATTTTTTATGTGACTGAATTAGATAGACCTCTGTTGTCGAGCCGAAAAATATCTGCCAAGCAGTTGGTGGACATGTGCAATGGAAATATAACTTCTGTTACCATTATTCATGATTCTTAATTTTTCTCATATTTATTATGAATTGTCAAACAATTTGTAACTTATAAGTATATTTATATGGAATTTTCTATCTGATTGAGTGCTTTCTTTCAGATAAACATTATGATTGCAAATGGGGACAAAACATCACTGAGGAAGGCAGTTACTGAGAAAATGTATTCTGTATGTGTTTTTGTATCCATTTTTTGAATTGGGTTTTTGATGTGGATCTATTTGTTTTTTTATATTATTTTATTGGTTAGCTTTAGCATTGTTTTGTGCTAGTCTTGGAAATTTCTGTTGGTTTACAGCGACATTATCTTGATCATTGATCATTTCTTGCAGAACCTCAAAAATGAAATTAAGCAAAGAGAGTCTGTGTGGAGTGCTGTTCATTGGGAACTGATTGAACCAATTGTAAAGATACGCACTTTGCGTGCCAGAATGGTATTTGCCACTTATGGGAAGTGTGTTTTGTAGCTTCTTTGGTGATCAACTTTATCTTTTGTGTTCTCTTTCAGATTGGTATTGACAAAAATGACTTGAACAAGGCATTTATACAGCTCACACTAGAGTTTCTGGCAAAGCAGGTAGCTAGACTACTGGCTGATTTGATTGTTTTATGGTTTTTCTTAGTGCGACCATAAAATGAGAAAGAAAAAGGAGACACATGAAGGATATTGAATGAGAACGGCAAGTAAAGGGAAGTAAATGTGGCATATAGGTGCTTACAAGAACTTGTGCTTGTAATGAATGGCTTATCTTGGGATCTTTAAATGAGGCTGAAGTTAAAGCGTACATTACTTTTATGCAGCTCAAAATTGCCTTTTTCCAAGTTCATGTATGTAATATTTCTTGTAAAGAGTTGGTCATTTGGCTGGTAGACACACTCTTACACAGAAGTTGTAAAACCTTGTTATATTGTGTATCGTGTTTGGGTATATGAGAGCTACAAGTTTAATAGAAGTCTGCTCCATTGGATTAGAGCCTCGTCCATGGTTTTCCAAGCTGGAGTCGTGTCTTAATCAGAGTTGAAAAATGACGTTTTGCCCTGGGAGTTTTATATGTTGCTAATATTTATGTGCTTAACATTCCTGCAGAAGTTCGAGGCATATGATTTGAAGGGTACTGTTGTTGCAGGTGATAAGTCCAAGGAGGTAATTTTCTTCTGCTGCGTGAGGATTTTTTTAGGTTTAATGTTTGTTAAACATAATATAATTAAAAAATGATATAGTTGGCTGCATTGGTTTAATTGAATCATAATTATAGAAAATCCACATATTGGATTTTATTTGGGACTTCTGGAAAATGTGTGTGCATTGCCGGTCCGGGAGAAGGTAGGAGGTTTGGTTTGAAGGAGGGCATAAAACTTGGTTATTTTAATTATTACATAGATCCTAAATTAGGATGATCCGTGTACCCTACCTCTTTTGGTACGAGGTGGAAAAAAAAGAGGACTTTTGGAAAATGTGACTTCATTGTGGTTGGAAGTGTTAAAGTCCCAGAGACATGATGGAAGACATGATTTTGATGACATACTCGTGATTTTTTGTATAGGTGCTTGTGCGTGATATATGGGTGTTTGAGAGGTCCCTCTTTCATGCCGGTGCATATTGGCGCCTGTGTGGGCGAATACCTTTGTAAGTCACTAAATGAGATTCGTACACCAAATTATTCTTTTTGATTTGCTCCCTTGTGATTCTGACCTTTTCCCTTTGCTTTCTAGAAAATGAAGCATTTTTCAGCCATTTTCTTCTGTTCAAGTGAAACGTTCATGGTAGTGTGTGGTTGTAACTCATTCACGGAACAATTTGGAGCGAAGCAATTTTGTCTTGCAGTATGCAGGTTGGAGAGTTTATAATCCATCTATTCCATTACTACAATAGCAAAGCCTCGTTTTCTTTCACCGGATTCATCCTCAGAGGTCCCTGCATTGTAGTGCATATTAAGGGATTGCAATTTTTGAAAGCACCTTCTATGTTCAACTAATGGGGTTCCAAATAGTTATTTCATCCATTTGGCAGTTAGTATTGTACTGTCTGCTTAGATTTGGAAGGGTTGCTAATAAAAACTAGAATAAGCAATTATTTTCATTTTTAAGCGAGGAAAGGACTGATTTGTAGAGAAGGCTTTTTCCTCGTTTACGTTTCACTGCGTGGTTGAATTTGAGGTTTGGGGGGCTCTTCAAATGATTCTTTCCTCTATTATTATAGCAAATCATCATCTCCTATCTATTTAATCACAATATATCATATTATAGCAATCATCATTTCCCATGTCACTTGTTGATTTTGTACATTCGGTCAAATGCACATTGGTCTGTGACTGTCTGCGACTTGTCTGATTCTTGTTCTGACTGTGTAGGAGGGTCCATAAGCTTCTATCTAAGATGACTAGATATTCTAGGAAGGCCTAAGAATATATATATATATGTATATATATATATATATATATATATATATATAGACGTACTGTGCTGCGCTGCCATGTTTTGGCAGCGCAGGCAGCGTTTTTGTTTTTGGGCCGTTGGATCGAAATCCAACGGCCCAAAATAAAATACCGTTTTCCCCCCCTCCCTGTTTCTCTTCCGGATTCCGCCCCCTTGCCGGATTCCGCCGCGTCCTGCCGGATTCCGCTGCTGCCCGGCCCAGCCCGGCACCCCCAACCCCGTCCCGCCCTCGGCCCCGGCCCTGCCCGCAGCCACCCACCGCCCTCGCCTGCTGCTGCGGCGGCCCCTCCCCTCGCTTTGTTCCCCCCGGCCGCCACCATCCGCCCCAGCCCCCGCCCGCAGCCGCGGCCCCCCCGCCCACCGCGTTTCCCCCTCACCACTCCCCCTGCCCGGGCCAGCCGCGGCCCCCCTCCCTCGCCCGGCGCCGCGGCGCACCCCCCCGCCCCTGCCAGCAGACGCATCGCCCCCATCCCCACCCGCAGACGCGTCGCCCCCGTCCCCGCCCGCAGGCGCGGCCCCTCCCCCACGCCGCGGCCCCCAGCCCCCGCGGGCGACGCGACGACAGTGTTGCCAGCGAACGGCCAGCGGCGAGGTGGCCGGAGGCGACGTCGCCGGCGGTGGGGTGGCGCGGCGAGAGAGAGCGGGGGGGAACACGGGAGGGTAAAATCGTAATAAAAACTTTACTCGGTCCCTGACTCGAGTTAATATTACGAAATAAATTAAAAAATAAATTTTTTATAATAAATACTTGATTCGATCTCGCACGAGATCGAGTCAATATTATGAAATAAATAAAAAAAATAAATTTTTTTATAATAAATACTTGATTCGATCTCGCACGAGATCGATTCAATATTACGAAATAAATTTAAAAAAATAAAATAATTTTGTAATAAAAACTTTATTCCGTCCCACACGAGACCGGCGCCGTACATTTCCCACCAGGCCCATCCAGCCCCGAGGCGGTGACATTGTTGGCCAGCGGGCTGCCGGCCGCAAGGTCGCCGGCAGGGGTGGCGCGCCAAAAAAATGAGGAAGAAATAGGGGAGAGTATTTTGGTAATAAAAATTTTACTTAATCGGACTCGAGTTAAAATAATTTATTACGGAATTATTTTATTTTTTTAAAATTTATTTTGTAATAAAAATTTATTCAGTAATAAAGTTATTTTGTAATAAAAACTTGACTCGGTCCCGCACATGATCGAGTCAGGTTTTTATTACAAAATTATCTTATATTTTTTAAATTTATTTCATATTATTGACTTTATCCCGACTCGAGTTAAGTTTTTATTACGAAATTATTTTTTAAAAAAATTATTCAATAATATTAATTTAACTCCAGTCAAGATCGGGATCGAGTCAAGTTTTTATTTTATAATATTTTATTTTATGGTTTTGTATTTTTTAAAAAAATTTAAAAATTATTGTGAAATAAATTAAAAATATAAAATAATATTTTTTAATTTGACTTCAGTCGAGATTGGGGAGACGACGCGAGGGAGCGGGGGCAGGGTGTGGGTGGCGGCAGGGAGGTGGTCGGCAAGCAGCGGCGTCAGCGGGGAGCGAATCAAATTTTTATTTTATATTATTTTATTTTAAAATTTTATTTTATAAAATTAACTTGAGTCAGAAGCAAGTCAAGTTTTTATTTTATTATATTTTATTTTTAAAATTTATTTCGTAAATTTGACTCGAGTCAGGAGCGAGTCAAATTTTTATTACGAAAATGCCATTGCTCCTTCTTTCCCGGTGTTTTGTCGCGCCACCGCCGGCGGTGAAGCAGGTGACGCCGGCGTGGAGGTGGCCAGTGCAGCAGACGGCGGGGAGGAGCTTGGTCGACGGGCGGGGCGGCGGCGGGGGTGGGGGCGAAACGGGCGGCCGGGGAGGGTGGCGAAAACAGGGCAGGGGCGGGCGGGGCCGCGGCGGGGTGGGGCGAAACAGGCGGCGGGGGCGGGGAACCGGGCAGGGGGCGGGCGGGGGCGAGGCGGCGGAGGGGGCAGGGGAAACAGGGGCGGTGGGGGGACGGCTGCGGGCAGGGGGTGGGCGGGGGCGAGGCGGCGGAGGGGGCAGGGGAAACAGGGGGGAAGGCTGCGGGCGGGGGACGCGGCGGCGGACGGGGCGGGGGGTGGGGGCAGGGCTGCGGGCGGGGGCGCGGCGGCAGACGGGGCGGCGGTGGCGGCGGCGGCGGCGGAATCCGGCAAGGGGGCGGCGCCCTGGGCAGGAGAAAACGGGGGAGGGGGGAAAAACGAAGGATGGATTTGGACCGTTGGATTTTGATCCAACGGTCCAAATCCAAAAGCTGCCCATACGCTGCATTTTGATGCAGCGTATGGTAGTATTTTTGTATATATATATATATATATATATATATATATATATATATATATATATATAGGCGAATTTACTGTGCTTGAGCCATCCGGCCGTTGGATTCAATCCAACGGCTGGATGATAAGCCGCCGCCGCCGTGCCGCACGCGTCGCCGCCACCCCGAGCCGACGCGACCCCCCTGCCCGGCCCGTCGCCGCCCCCGGCCGACAGGGCGGCGACCTCCCCCCCCACCGCCGGCGGCGACGGGGCGGCGGATCCCTAGCCGCCCCGCCTCTTCCCCCTGCCGGCCCGCCGCCCCGCCCGCCCTGCCGCGCCCCCGCCCCCCGCCCAGTCACCGTCCCCGCCCGCCACCCCGCCGCGCCCCCGCCTGTCACCCTGCTGCGCCGCCCCCCGGCCCCCGCCACCCCGCGCGCCCCCCCTCGGCCCCCGCCCGCCACCCCGCGCTGCCCCCTCGGCCCCCGCCTGCCACCCCTCCGCACCCCCCTCGGCCCCGCCGCGCCCCCTCGGCCCCCGCCGCGCCCCCTCGCTGCCCGCCCCCCCGCTCGCCCCCCTCGGCCCCCGCCCGCCACCCCGCCACGCCGCGCCCCCCGCGTGCGACCGGCGACCACGCGGCCGCCGCCCCCGGACCAACCCCGTCCCCTGTCGCCGCCGCCCCCCCCGGCCGTCGCCGTGGCCGGGCCCCCTTCCGCCCCTCCGCCGTCGCTGCTGCGGCGGCGCCGGCGGCCACCCCTGTTTTTTTTTTTTTTGATCTTGGCCGTTGGATGCTAATCCAACGGCCAAGATCAAACTTGAGCACAGGCAAGCTGCCTGTGCTCAAGCACAGAATCTTATTTCCATATATATATATATATATATATATATATATATATATATATATATATATATATATATATAAAAGACACCATCTTTTAAAGAGTTGTGAGCTAATAATGTTAGCACTCCTACTAGACGTAACACACATGGGGACTCTTTTGGTGGGTTGGTTTTGATATTACATGCTGGAAGGCCTAAGAATATATATTCTAGGCCTAATAATGTTAGTCACTTCTACTAGACGTAACACACATGGGGAGTTTTTTAGTGGGTTAGGTTTTGATATTACATGGAAGTGGGTTTATAAGCTTTTATATAAAATGATGGCCATTGTCAAGGCCTAGAATCTACATGCAAATACGTTAGTTAATGATATTAACGAGCATGTGAAAGTAGGTTTGAGCTTATAAGTCAATTTTGAAGGCTTAGGATTTATATATATACGAAACACCACTTATTTTATCAAGATATAGGGAGACAATGATATTTATAGATTGTATGAAGTAGGGATCAGTTCAAATATCCGATATACTTATTTATATCTAATTTAAAATAATTTTAAATTAGATTTGGGTTTATATTTTTTTATTATATAATATATTTTAAAATATTCAGATTATATATAGATTTTGTGATAATTTAATTTGAGCATGTGATATTTTATAAAATTATATTTTAAAATAATATTTTAAAAATTATTTTTAATTTTTATATATTAAAATTTATATTATTTTAATTGAATAGATTTGGGTCAAATATAAATATAATAAATAAAATAAATATAATTTTTGGATGGGTTCGGATTTATGTACGTCCAAACCGAACCCATTACTTACGAAGATGACGGATTAAGAAAAATGGTAAAAATGATGGGTGGATAGCGTTTCAATGGGCCATGGGCCGTACAGTCTTCAAACCCATTGAAAGCATTTTTTTCTGTGCACTTCTAAAACCCTCGACAAGGTTTACGCTCAAGAAGCCGCCGTCGCCTGCTGACGCCCGTTTTGCCGTCGCCGGAAAAGTCATCATTGGAGTCCGGCCATGAGGGATTTGCAGCTACCACTGAATCAAACGCAGAAGGTTCGACTCCAAGTTGCCCTTCGGGCTCTCCAGGACTCGCCATCCAATCCCTTGGCGATCGTCACTGTGGCTGACACCATCCCCGTCGGCCACGAAGACGGCATTCTCAAGTAGGCCTCGCCCTTTTCTTTCTTTCCCATTATTTTATTTTATTTTATTTTGTTTTTAGTAGTCCAGCATTTCTACCAATCGGAAAGATCCTATTTTTTGCGACCTTTTGCTGGTCCAAGATCATGTTTTTAGTATTTTGACGGGGCTTAATTCTTGGACTCAGGGGGCATGGTACGTCGGAGTTTGACGGGGAAGTTGTCGCCACTTTGTGCGGTGTGGTGGAGCGTGTCAACAAGTTGGTTTATGTCCGGGCTTTTAAATCAAGGTATTTTGGTTGAACTCCCAAATTCCTATATTTTATGTCTTTCCTGAGGAACTTGTTTTTGGATCCCTGATGACGATACTACGTATTTGTACTAAAGCAATAATATGTCCACTCGGCAAGCGTGAACAAATAATTGAAAAAAAATACTGCTTGTTGCTTTTTAGGTTGAATTATTGGCTTTTCCTTGGGAGATGGTGTATTTTTACCAGACTAATCATCATATTTAATCCCGTTTACCGTTCTTATTGATTTTTGTCCCCCTTCATATGTCTTGGTTGCCACTAATATTATTAGGTCTTAAATCATTTGTGCACTTCCATTCGGTGAAATACTTTGGGACAGTAACTTTCTGTGTTAAGAAAAAAATGTTTACAAAATGCATTCTTGCGGGTGTAGGTACAAACCAGAAACGGGGGAGATAGTTGTGGGGCGTGTCACTGAGGTATAAACAATTCTATTTTTTCTTCTTGTTTGCTCTTTGATTTAGATCATTTCCTCTGTTTATTGTGTTGACTATTGACTTACTCTATGTTGGTTGATGGTTCTTTGGAGGGAAAATGTAGCTAACCAGTGAATGTAATTCATGTTCGGAATCATGAAATGCATTGGTTTATCTGTCTGTGACTGTGGAAATAGCGGACAAAAAAAATAGTCAAAAGTATGATTGACCAGTTTTTCTCAAGATTTGATGTAGATAATAGAATGATTGGTGTTGTGATTAAATTGTGCATCTCAAATTCAAATTGATTGCTTAATGTTTGTAAGAAAAATAAAAGAAAACAAGATCAAACGCACACCAAATCATACCAAGTATACATGCTAAGTACAAATTGATTTTAGCTTTTCGCACACAAGGGACTGTCTTCAGCAACTTAGCAGAATATAATCAACATGTTCATGTTTGTAAAGTTGCCTTTGCGACATGTTAATGTGAGTAGGAGAATTTTTTATGATTCTGTCGATATACTAATGACCTTCTAGATTGTTAACATATTCATTTTAAAGTTGATGGGGCTTATCTGTTGTTTATATTCTTTTAGATTGCTCCGAAACGCTGGAAAATAGACATAAACTCTAGTCAGGAAGCTCTGCTAATGCTTTCATCGATGAATTTACCAGATGGTATTCAGGTGCATATACTTCCTCCTCCATACATATCATGATGTGTGCTTTTTGTGAATTGGTTTATTTGTACCACCTTTAGTAGTCTACTGATCAGAGCATGTGGGATAGTGAGTCTTTCAAGGAATTAGATTACTGGTACTTGTGATTGGTCTTTTTTAATAGGTTACGTTTCCCTTTCTGCTTAATCATACATTTCTGTCGTTTTAATTTTTTTCTTATGTGTCGTTATTATGTTATTCTAATTTGTTTACTTTAATTATCATTCAGTCTGCTTTTACTTTTGAATGCTTTTATGGCCTTACCATTCTCTCAATTGTTTGTTTATTTGTTATCTGTCCTTTTCCAGAGGCGGCGAACGGCTGTTGACGAACTCAACATGCGGACTATATTTGAAGAGAATGATGTTATATGTGTATGTAGGATTCCTCAATTTTTAGCATGTATTGATGCTTTTTAGCTTTGTGGAATTAATGCTAATTCTTGATTTCTTGATTTAGCAAACCAATTTTTAGAAGACAAGTAAAATTATTGGAATCTTCTCGTTGTTGATAGAAGATTCTGTTATTTTGTTTTGAGACTATATGATAATTTTTGTCGCACATCTTTGTCGCAGCTATTACAATGCTTCGACAAAGCCATATTGCAACCTTTGGATCTTTTCCATGAGCTTTTGATTCCTCTGCATATTGCTTGTCCGTAAGTGTTGAAGACGGGGTTAAATATTCTCTTGTTTAATTGAATTTTCAGGCTGAAGTTCGTGACTTGCAACGCGATGGAAGTTTACACCTGCAAGCAAGAAGTCAGAAATATGGGAAGGTAAATTCTCTATGTATGTAGATTGTTTTTCTCTAATAATCAAGTCTAGCTACCGGTTCTTAATGTATTAATGTCCTTTGGATTACTAGTTCATTCCACAAATGATTAAATTAGACACAGCCAATTTATCAAAATTATGTTTTTAGTAATTTTATCAGTATCATATTTCTGCGAAAATAGAGCAATTATCATGATAGCTTTTGGTAGAAGTGCATGACAGAACATCTTATGATGGAAAACACATCTTTAATGGAATTAGGGAGATTTCTCCATTTTTAGAAATGTTGTATGAACTTTTTGGTCATCTCTGAAATTTGAATACAGCTTGAAAGGGGTCAACTGTTAACGGTGCCTCCGTACTTGGTGAAAAGGCGAAAGCAGCATTTCCACCACCTTGACCAGTACGAAGTTGACCTAATTCTAGGATGTAATGGTTACGTCTGGGTTGGTGAACATAATGAACCTCATGTTGCTGAAGATGTGAATGGCATAAAGCCTGAATCGAACATGGTGACCCTTGAGGAGAAAGACACAACTTTTACTCCGTTACCTATCAGGGAAAATATATGTAGGCTTGCCAATGCTATTAGGGTATTGGGTTTGTTGGGCTTTGCCTTGACTGTGGAAGTTATCCTTGATGCGGTAGAGTTGAGTATTTCTACAAACCTTGAAGTAAGGGACATGCTTCGTGCAGAGTTTTTTGTCCAAATAGCTGAGAGAGAAGTTGAGAGGAGAAAATCTTCAAAGAAAAGACGTTAATATGTGAAGGAGCATGTGTAACATAATCTGGCTTGTATGATCTATTTATTCTTTAGAAAGCAATTTGGTTTTATTTGGCTGTTGAAAAATCTACATGTCCAATGAAGGTTCAATTATAGCGCACTTGCACTTACCTTTTTCCTTTCTTTTTCTTTTCTTTTTTGAGTCTTTTACAAAGAAAGGGGTAAAATATTTCTGATATTAACAGTTAATGGGAGAATCGGGGTGCCACCCGATAATTTAGAACCAGACAAATGCAATTAGAATTGTGTCTGCGTGAGTCAGTGGTTCTCTTTTCAGGCAAACGACTAATGTCAGAAGATGTAGACGAAACTGAAAAAGTGCGGCTAAAAAGTTGGTTGAAATGAAGACGACTAGATATATGACTAATTTGTTGCTAAATTGGACATCTTTGAAGGAAAGCAGTGTTTGAAATTTAGATATCACATTTGCTAATCCATTTTATCAGCCGTTGACATTTTTTCGACGAACGATGACGGCATATTTCGGGGTTCGGCTCATCTGCCTCTTTACACGTCTAACGTCTACGCTTTTCTTGTCGTCTTCTCCATTGGCTCGTCGCATTGCACAGTTGTACTGTGTATTGCTTATCTAAACTTTGCTAAGTGAATTAGAGCATCTAGTCTACTGGCTTCACCTAAAATAGAGCTTCGTTACTACTATCAACTGCAAAGTACAAACGGGGCGGGAGTGATGGCCTGATAGGAATGGAGAGTAAAAGTACCACACATTTGATTGCTTGAAAAGAAACTGAAAAGGCGCAATTAAGAGAATGGAGGCAAGAAGAAACCCCCATGGGGCACCATTCCCAGATCACATTCCCCCCACTCAACAGACAACTCCAACCCTCAAATCTCTATTTGTCCTTCTCCTTTCATGCGTGAATTAACCTCTTCTCAAGTGGGGTGCATACTCATTACCCTCACGACCACCACATCCAGTATTGCATTCCTACCATTTCCATCCATCCATCCCCCTCCCCCAAACACGCCACTGCGTCTTCACAAAGTGATATGGATAACATAACACATAAATATTCCTTATAATCTTCGAGGTTGTCAACCAATCACCATTAGTTTAGCCTTGCATGTCTGAGGACAATCCGAGTTAAAGTAATTTTGGTCCTAAAATTGCTAATCAATTAATTAATTAACAGGAAGATGTAGTAATAATTTTTTAACACATGATTTTCACCAAAACTTTTTTTTAAATTAAATGGCTCCTCCACTCATCTGTATGGATATTCCTACGTGCTACACCACTTACATCTCTCTCAAGAGAAAGAAAGGAAGAAAGGAAGGAAGAAAAGAAAGGAAGGAAGGAAGGAAGAAAAAAGAAAGGAAGGAAGGAAGAAAAAAGAAAGGAAGGAACATTCACATCTCATCAAATCCCCATTTTAATCACCCATCACAATTTAATTTATCATCAAATATATAGAGGCCGGGCTCCACTTTCGTAGATTACCGGCGCCGGCGAGTCATCGTCTGAAAAGCAACACTCCCCACCGCCGGAAAATCCTCGACCCTGCACCCTCCCCGGTACTCCATCCCGGCCGCCGCCGTCAAGGCCCTGCATGCCTTCTCTGCCTCCGGGCCGTCGCTGGCCGTCACCGCAACCGACATGGCGCCGGGCCCGAACACCCTCACCACCTTCTGTAGCGCCCGCTCCACCTCCTTCCCGTCTCCGCCGGCCGCGGCCACGCACTCGAAGCTGGCGTAGCTGAACCCCTCCTCCGGCGTGACGTGTATGGTGGAGTACCGGCCGCAGTCGAGGCCGTTCATGGAGTAGCCGCATGGGTCGAAGGCGTAGTCGCAGATTATCGCCGCCGGGGTGATGCCGCCGATGCCGGTGGACGCCGTCATCTTCCTCCCGGCGACGTCGCCGGGGCTGTCGTCGGACTCCACTCTGTAAAACCCACTTGCCCGGTCGCGGTCGAGCTCGGTCATGCACACCTCGACGGTGACGGTTCCAAAGAAATGCTCATCGTTTGCGCCAGTGCTGGCAGTGTAAACGTGCCAGGAGTGGGAGGAGGTGGAGGAGAGGATGGAGGCCTTGCGGTAGGCGAGGTGCGGGGGAGGGCGGCGTCCAAGTAGAAGACCTCGTCGGAGAAGCTGGTGTGGGGGAAGGGCTGGGCCATGGGAAAGATGAAGGAGCCACGGGTGTATCTGCAAGCGGTGAGGGAGAGGCCGACGGTGAGGGAGAGGCGGAGGAGGGCGGGGACGGACTTGAGGAGCTGGGTGGTGCCGCAGGTCTTGATGACGATCTTGTGCGGGTAGACGAAGAGGCTCGACTCGGAGAGGACGTAGGCGTCCAAGTGGTGGTTGCCCATGGCCGACACGACGCTGCATTGCACCTCGTCCAGCACCTGTTTGATCTCCGAGAAGTCGATGCGGCGTAGGCCCATCGGGTCATCACCGGAGAAGTGCAGCTCCAGGCGCTTCTCGAATCCTTCAAACCCAGAAGCAGCCATGTCTATCTAATAATGATTTTGCAGATATAAATATATATGTATGTATAGATGAGTGGCAATGTTGTTGAAGATATAGATATTGTAGTAGTACTATGATAGCTGCAGGTATGGGACAGTGAGGAGGTATCTAGAGGTGGTTGCATGCACAGTGAGGCGATGAGGTGGGGGAGAAGGGATTTATAGGAAGTTATATGAAGGGGCCGGGGAGAGTAAGGCCGGCCAGGTCGATGATCATGCGTGTGTGAGGCAACCAAGAGTGATGATAGTGGGCAAAATGAGTGGGATATGATGATTATATTTGGGTTTTGTTCATGATCAGACAGCAACCGCGAACGGATTTTGAGCTCACGCGCGTTCTACTTCTTGTTCATCTGCTCTCTTTGTTTTTTGTGTTTTCAACCCAGTGCCACCACATATATTGATCATGTATATATATGTATCTCCATCCTGTTTCCGATGATTAAAGAACCCATCCAATGTTGGAGTTGATCAACATAAAGAAGATGATCGATGATCATCCTGTTCTTACTTTTCGTACATCTTCTTTTAACTGGGCGTCCAGATATATCATGCATGGTTTGGTACATATATATATATATAATGGCGCAACTGGGAAGACGACCATTGTATACCCTTTTCTTGATCGGGAAAATAAAAATTAGGGAAAAAAGACTATATAATTCTTGATTTTCGTATGGATGGTTGATTATATTTTCACATACAAAATACTAATACACAGATTGAACAAACATAATTAGTGATAATTAGTTTGATGACGAAAATACTTTATATGTAGCCACGGTATTGCATTATTATCTTCCTGATATAGTGTCGGCTTGCTTGCCTTATCAACTTCACTAGCTATCATCTTCTAAAGCGTCGAACGGTACCTACTTGTTATGATCGGGGATAAAGTTTAAACACAATTAGTTTCTTTTATGTTATACATTTGAAGTATATATGCTTCATTTCTTTCTTTATCTTTGCCCTTCCTCTTAATTCGACTCTGTCGGAGAGTGATGATACCCTGCAGTAGTAAAAAAGAAATCTTAAAACTTTTAAAGGTAGAAGATAATATAGTCATTTTATTTCTCGGGCGTGGCAGCTAAAATTATGAGAATTTCCTTCCTACGCGGATGGTAATACACATGATCAGATTGAAACTCATCATCTTGCTCTGTTTTCTTTTTTCTGCAACATTTACTGTAGATTCACGGATCGATACTCCCTTGTCAAGCACGCAGTAATCTACTCAAACCCATTTTCACTTGCGTTTGATTTCATGTATATATAAAACCAGTGCTGTGACGCAGCTGCTAAAGTAAAAAAATGTTATTCTATATTGATCTTCCTGTACACATATATTATATGCAGCTAAGTACTGAAAAAACGAACCAATGTCAAGTGGAGGTAAAGCCTTGAAATTATGAACATGGGTAATTAAGAAAAATGAAAAAAAATAGAGAGGAGCTAGATGAATGGAGAGTGATAGAAATTTGTTTAAGAAAAATGGGGAGTTTTTAAGGGGAGGGGGAGGGATATGATTCAGGGATGAACATGATGAATGGGGATATAATGGTGGCTGGCAAGGCAAGCCCATTATTATTATTATTACCATCGGGACCTGCACGCGCGCATGCTCACCCGCACCACCCCTAAGCGAACACATCCCTCTCACACGCATTACCACAAACACATTTCCATTTTCTTCCCAAAATCTTTGAACTTAGTTCTAACAGCTTCTACCTCTTGCCGACTGTCTCATCCCCCTTTTTACCATATATATATATATAGAGATACATACACTTTACTGCTTACACGTACGTACACACCCCAGGATCATCTTACTTAATCAAAAGCTTCAACCGAGTTTCACCTCATCAAAAGCAGCAGCACAAAACACAAATCATAATCTTTACAACACCCTTATCCTGGATCTTCTCCATTTGACCTTCCTTCCACCACCTTTTCACTTGGTGAGTTTCAGCTATAGTTAGCTTCACCACTTTTAATGTACAACCACTTTGCTCATCACTTTTCACCCTCCCCAAAGGCTTCTAAGTTCCAAAGGGGCCATCGCCTACCACTTTTGCACCCCACTTTGGCCAACCTACATTTACATCATCCACCAACTCAGCAATAAGCTTTCCCGGCCCATGGCCATGGCCTCACGCTCGTATATATTATCTTTCTCCTCTTCTTATTAATCTGCCCCATCCCCCAGCAACTTGCATGTATTGGCCTACTCCAACATCAAGCATGACACATCATCCACATGTGTTCCCTGTCTTCTTGACACCCCCAGCTTGCTCTCACCATTTGGTCTCCCTCCCCAGCGGTTTCCGTCATTTGGTATGATATACACATATGATATAGAACAGGGGCAAACAAACAAGTGGTCTGGAGCCGCCATCTCTCCCAAGTATATACATTTATATATATATATATATATATATATATATATATATATATCTGTGACTCCACTTTTATGCTTTTTGCTATGAACAAAACGTGATCCGTCCTTCCATCCTTGTTTTGGCAAGTGATCCATTCCTATCCTGGGGCTCTATGGCACGCGCACATTTTGCACTCAAATGCGACATCTATATCTATCTTCTCCCCTTGCAAAGGCAAGAGCACATATACCAGCCGGGCCCCTGCACTGCACATGAAGACTATGGTAGTACTAGTACTTCTTCTTCGCATGTGTATCAAGTGACACAATTGCCTACTTCATGAAGACGTCATAGACGTTAACACAAGTATGTAAATCCATGATTAATTTGAGACTAAACTAATTCAGCTAAGTAGCTGAGTGGAATATTTTTCTTTTTCTCTTTCGGACCCATATGAAGATGCATGCATTATATCGAAGTGGTCACGCATTCACGCCATGAAGGGGATGGAAGCTACTAAATCACCACTTTGAACCCCTCTCATATATTACAACCCCCGGCATGCATGTTTTGAAATGCCCTTTTCCTTGTCGTATACATATAATATGCTCTCTGCATCCAAAATAGACAATCCACAATAACTATTCCAAAATCCACGCTGGGCCCAAGCCATTCCATCTCAACAGTTTCGTCCACAACAAAAAAAGGTCATCTAGCAGGCGTAAAAGAATTTTCTTTTATAAAATTTGGCTATATATATATATACATATTAGTTCATAAGAGTGATTAAATTAATTAATTATATATATATATATATATATATATATATATTATAGGGCGAGATTTTGAGAACTTAAGAACCCAATTTTAGACTATTTGATATACATCAACGTTGATCATATTTTTATTTTATAAATCATCATCACTATTAATTTTTATCCAACATTATAAAAATAAGTTCTCAAGTACTCAAGTTTATCAAATATGCTTCTAGTCCTGCTTAAACTGATCATCAGATCCCCATCAAAAAGCAGAACAGTACCTCCTTTAGTAGTAGCTTCTAGAATATATACGCATGTTTGATCGCCTTCCCTTGCCTTCTCTTCATCAACCAATTTCAAAACATATCTTATACACCTCGCTCTCCCATGCATGCCCATGCGTCATTGAGCATGCTGGATGCAATCCTGGACCGGCCGGATTGAATACAGAGGAGTAGATATAATGTATATATATATTGTATATAGGGCCTGGCAGCGTTGAGCACCGCAACTGGCCGGTAATCGAATGGGTAACATAGTTGGCCAAATAAGTGTATACAAGTGAGCCCAAATCAATCTTGGTGTGGGTGCCCCCTGGTGGGTCTAGAGCAGAGTGTGAGGAGAAAAAGCTTATTCAGACGTTCCATCGCCTTGTCTGTCAGGGAGAGAGCCGAGATATGCAAACATGGTGGCCATCATGTTCCCTCCATTCCAGACTACATGTACTCCCAAAGCTGTAATTAGTTTATAAGCCACTTTACACATGACTACCGCTCCAGAGACTCTCCTACTCATTGGCAACCTTTTGGAATTCCCGGCTTCTTCCCTCTCCATACGGACACAATCACTTTGCCTAGGCTCTGATCACTCTCTAGTTATAATGCATTTCATGTCCCCAGAGATGATCTTCTCTGAAGTTGTGTGGTAGAATTGGATCAATGCAGTGGTTGGGGAGTCAACATGAGAAAAGATCATGAGGTGAAAGCTAGTGGAATGCTATGATAATTGCCCAGTATTCATTCACTCCTTGTTTTCTTCCCATGAGGTCGACCGAAGGTATGTCGGAACTCTTGAACACTCATTGCCGTGGGGTAGGGTCTTGCAATCTTAAAAAATGACTACAAATGAAAGAAGCAGCATGCAATCGAACGCGTCTTCATATGTCTTCAATATGGATGTGCGCAATTTATATATATATATATATATAATATTATTATTAATTATTAAAATTATGAATTATTAATATTAGAATTTAAAATCCCAATTAAACTTCGACAATGGCTACTGATACGTTATTAAAATTTAAACGTCGATTGGGGTCCCCCAAAAAAGACCATTTGGGTTCAATTGGGCCTAATTGAATTCCATCCCACGACGGTTACATGTATATGGGCCCGTCATAAAAGCCCATCATAAAAATAGGCCCATTTCGAATTCTACCCAATCATTTGAGCCGAGCCCAATCTCGATCAAGTCCTCATCACTTCCCTCGCCACTCTTCCTACCACCTCCGGCGCCAGCGACCGGTGGCGTCGCCGACCCTTTCCCCTTCTACCGATTCGCCGGAGTAGCTGCTGTTTCTGCTTTCCCCACTTCTATTTGACGGTGCTTTACCGCAAGCGACTGCCGGCGGACGCATCGGGAGCTTCGCCTCCCTTTATTTTTCTTGGCGGTCTCCAACAGACGACGCCGGTCAAGCAAACTTCGTTTTTCAGGTTGGCTCCAAAAATCGACTGCTATACATCTCTATAAATTATGAAACTTGAAATGTGATTCTAAACCTAGTAGCTTCCATTTGTTGTAATGAACCTTTAGCATTGAGACGCAATTTGGTCATGACATATTGTTATTGAGACTTGTGACTTGAGACTTAACGTGGTTATGACACATTTTATCAAGACTTATTATGTTGAATAATAAGGTGTTCTGGAATTGTCTTTTATACTTTATATGATTCGTATGTAGTTAATTTTTTAGGTTGGATGTATCCACGGGTATACGCAGGGATATACATGTGAGTTTTGATGAGCCCGGGCCAATTCAGACAGATATCGAATGAACTGATGTTTCAATGTTTTTCCCTTTGGTGGCAGATTTTGATTTTTGTAGCTATGATGTCAATGTTGTTAGAATTGAAATCAGGAATGGTTTTATTAGAAACCTTGAATTTGATGGTTTTAAGTTCATTTGACCAATTCATGACTCAATATGTAGCCGCAAAATTAACTTAGTTATATGCATTTGCGTGAAAATCTGTTGGTTAAAGATCCACGGTCAAACTCCTTCAGTAATATTTTTCAAGGCAATAGAATTTTTATTAGCAAGATTAGACAATTTGAAGTGTCCAAGAGAAGTAGCGCAAGTGAACGTACACAAAGAGAACACTGTGAGTTAACGTTACTTTTCTGTCACAATTCAAATTGGTTTGAATCGGTTGAACCAAACTCACTACATTGATGTATATACTTGGTAGCGTTGAAGTGAACTGCAGAGCCATATTTTTTGACGGAACGGTTTTGCAAGGATTAAACGTGGTTTATTTGGGGATTATGGAAAATAGTTGTTGGGTATTCTAAAAGGGAAACCTTGAGAAAGAAAGATCAAATAAAGTCAGTGTCTGTTCTGCTGAAAGTTTATATGGTTTGAATTTGATGATTGGACGGCAAAGAAGTGCAACATGTGATTTGTAATATATAACGTAATGCTAGAATCTAACCGTGTTTTTTGTAAGATTATGCTTGAAATCTGAACTTTATAAGTCAGTCCATTAAGGAGTGTGATACTGTTTCACTAATAATGCCAAAATATTTTTAATTGTGTGTTTTTTATTCTTTTTGTTCCATGCTTTTCTCTAAGAAGATTTTAACGTCTTATGAGAAATAAGCTGTTTTTGTTCTCTTATAATCTCTTGAACCTTGTTGTGCCTGTATTATTTGTTTGTCATTTGTGATAGTGAATGTTTCAATAATGCACTTCCTTTTCTTGTTCTTTATTTTCACGCCCTAGAGAATCAGTTTTTCTTTTAAAAAAGGAAAATTACTATCATGAAACTGATGCTCTTTTTCTGGCCTGCTTTTTAGAAATGAAGATTGTTGCTCACACTGGCGTGACAAAACCATGCTGGTTTGTCTTGAATCCCAAGTTCTCTGTTCTTACTACTCAGTTTAGTTCTATGAATCAATCCTTGCAAATTCCTGTTCAAAATACAAGTGGTTTGATAAGCCACTTCAAATGCTCCTCGACTCAGAGAATGTATTCATCTACCATCAAATCAACTTCAAAGAAGTCAGCTTTTGTGGATCCAAGTAAGCAACAAAAGGGTCCTCTTCTCTCTATGCTCGACCTAGTTTACTTCAAATGAAGAATGATAAAATTGCCAACCGTGCTAAAATTTACGAATTTTTAAAGGACTTGGGCATAATTCCCGATGAGCTTGACGGCTTGGAGCTTCCTGTGAGCTTGGAAGTCATGAAAGAGCGAATAGATTTTCTTCATAAGTTGGGGCTTACAATCGAGGATATTAACAACTACCCTTTGGTTCTTGGTTGTAGTGTGAAGAAGAACATGATTCCAGTTCTTGATTATCTTGGGAAAATTGGTGTCCGGAAATCTATGCTTACTGACCTCTTGCGTAGGTATCCCCAAGTGCTTCACTCTAGTGTCATCGTTGATCTCCAACCAGTTGTAAAATATCTTCAAGGGATGGATATTATGCCGAATGATGTTCCTCGAGTTATTGAAAGATATCCAGATCTTCTTGGTTTCAAACTAGAAGGGACTATGAGCACATCAATAGCTTATTTAGTTGGGATTGGTGTGAGTAGAAGAGAGATTGGTGGCATTTTGACCCGATACCCTGAGATATTGGGTATGCGGGTAGGGAGAGTGATTAAGCCTTTTGTGGAATATCTTGAATTGTTGGGCATACCCAAACTTGCTGTGGCAAGATTAATTGAGAAGCGACCTCATATTCTGGGATTTAGCTTAGAGGCTCAAGTAAAACCTAATATTGAAGCTCTGGTAGACTTTAGTGTGAGAGAAGAAATGTTGGCTGCCTTGGTAGCTCAGTATCCCGAAATAATTGGCCTTGATCTGAAGCAAAAACTTCTTTTGCAACAGAAATTCTTCCTTTCAACGATTAATTTGAATAAAGAACAATTTGGTGTCGTGATTGAAAGGATGCCCCAAGTTGTTAGTTTGAACCAGTCTTCAGTAGTAAGGCATGTAGAGTTTTTGAAGAGCTGCGGTTTTTGTTGCAACAGGTGGAAAGGATGGTTATTGGCTGCCCTCAGTTGCTGGCATTAAACCTGGACATTATGAAACTTAGTTTTGATTACTTCGTAGGGGAGATGGGCGGAGACTTGGATGATTTGGTTGAGTTCCCTGCTTTCTTTACTTACGGTCTTGAATCCACCATAAGACCTCGACATGAGGTGATCTCTAAGAAGGGTCTCAAGTGTTCTCTAGCATGGCTCCTTAATTGCAGCGATGACAAATTTGAAGAACGCATGAGCTATGACACAATTGACATGGAAGAGATGGAAATGGCACCATCATTTGATATGAATACGCTTACAATACCAAGGAATGAAGACGAAGACGATGAAAATGAGGAGTCAGATTATAGCGATTATTCTGATGGTGTGTATCTTTAGCTTGAAAGATAACGAAAAGTAACTTTACACAGCATTGTAAACTCCTTCATTTATTTGATGTACACTTGAAACGGTGTTTTGACATTATAAATAAACAATGTTGCCGGCGTGTGTGTGAATAGAACAATCAATCAGTACGAGGAGATGAAGTTGCATTTTGGGCAATGATATTTTGATGTTATTAAACGACGGAACCTGATAATTGCTTTGGACATTTGCCACTTCCTCTTGTTGAACTTTTGCAGCTAAACCTGATTGCCTGCCTTGTACACGAACACATGTAGCAACAATCAATCAAGGAGAAACGCCTTATCAATAAAGCGAATATTCAACTGTCACACTACCAAAAGGACGCCAATTAATAGCATGGACAATATGTGAATCAATTATACTCTATATATCACAACCAACGCTTTTATCATAATATTTTTTATGAATATTGTCTGAAAACCAGATGTGGGGCCAAGATTCAATGTCATTCTTTTGGATACAAGATTAATGTGTAACTCCAGATTGAACGTTTCTAGGTGAGAGAAGCTTAGCAGGTGAGGAAAAAGTAAATACCAACCAAGAATCTGAAATAATTTTTGGTCGGACATACATGATATATTAAATTAAAATTCTCGGCTAGTCTCCTTTCTATAAATTCATTATAAGCATGATATTGTGGATATCTGTACTATTCAACTTACTGTTGTTTGAGTGCGTGTGTGGACCTTGGGATTGAAGGAACGCAGAAGTGCGGTGGGAGTGAAAGCGACGAGAGGAATGAAAGAAACCTGACCTGATCGATTGTGAGACGGTGGCTTACATTTTCTTTTTCTTCTTCTTTTTTCTGGTGCTTGTGCATCCCATCCCAGGCATTTCTTTTGACGCAGCAAAAATGGACATCTATCATCTATGATACTCGCCTCAATCATCATGCAGACAAAGAATTGGGCGTGCCGACTTTCCACTTTATCTCGTATACACACGCAAATATATATACATATAGCAACATTACTTTGCCCTTTTTCGGCGAATGGTTCTAATTCAGCAGCCTAGCTCCTCCACCCTCCCCTCTCCCTTCTCCCGCCCTCCTGCAGCAGACCACGCTACCCTCCCGGCCCACCACCCTTGCCACCGGCCCATCCTCCCGCCGCCCCGGCCCCCCGCCATTGGCCCTCCCATCCCCTTGCAGGCTGCCCCGGCGAGCCGTCCCCCTTCCCTCAACTTTTTCTTTTCCCTTTCCCCCCTCCAGCTGGATTCTGCCACCCCCTCGGCCCCACCCTGCCCCGCCCTTGACCCCGGCCCTGCCCCTCCTGTGGCCACCGGCCCTCCCGCCCCCTGCCCCCAGCATGCCGCCCCTCCTACCACCCCCTGCCCCAGGCCCGCTGCCCCCCCCTTGCCACCGGCCCGTCCCCCACCCTGCCCTTGGCCCCTCCCCATCCCTGCCCCCTCCCTCTCCCCCTCCACCGCCGCCCCCACACCACTATGCCCGAGCCCCTATTTGCAGCCGCCACTCCACCCTCGCGAGCACCCCCCTCCCCTGCGGTCGGTTGGTGGCAGTGAGGTGGCGTGGCAAAGAGAGGGTGGGGGAGAAACAATAACTTGATCACATTTCAAGCTAAATTTTTATTACAAAATAAATTTTAAAAAAATAAAATAATTTTGCAATAAAAATTTGTGTCAGTCCTTACTCGAATTAATATTATGAAATAAAATTAAAAAATATAAAATAATTTTGTAATAAAAACTTGACTCGATCTCGTACGGGACCGAGTCAAGTTTTAATTACAAATAAATTTAAAAAATAAAATAATTTCATAATAAAAACTTGACTCGGTCTGCCCCACCCTCTAGCGCGGAGTATTGATTCGAGTCGAAGCCATGTCAAGTTTTATTACGGAATTATTTTATTTTTAAAATTTATTTTGTAATTAAACTTGACTTGGCCCTGTGTATGATCGTGTCAAGTTTTTATTACAAAATTATTTTATATTTTTTAAAATTTATTTCATAATATTAACTCGTGTAAGGACCGAGTCTAATTTTCATTATGAAATTATTTTATTTCTTTTTAAATTTATTTTGTAATAAAATTTGGCTGAAATGTAATAGAATAAAGTTTTTATTATCATATTACCCTCCCATGTTTCTTCCCCCTTTGTTTGTCGTGCCACCTCACCGCCGGTGACCTCGCCACCAACCGACCCGGGGGAAGGCAAGGGGAGCAGGGGTGGGGAGGGGCCAAGGGCAGTGGTGGCGGGCTTGGGGTAGAGGGCAGGGCGCGAGGGCCGGTGGCCGTGCTGGGGCCAAGGGGGCGGCGAATCCAGCGGGAAGGGAGGGGAAGGGAAAAAAGTTGAGGGAGGGCGGCGCGCGGGCAGGGGTGGGAGGACTGGTGGTGGGGGACCGAAGGGCGGGGGAGGATGGGCCGATAGCAAGGGGGCTGGGGGTAGGGATGGCGGTGTGGTCCGCTACATGAGGGCGGGAGAAGGGAGAAGAGGAGGGGGGGTCACTGGGGGTCACTGGGCTGCTGGATCAGATCGAGCGGCCGAAAAAGGGCAGCACATATGCGCGGCTAAAATGGGGTAGTGCATAGTAGCGCTGCCAAAATGGAGCAACGCATAATAGCGCAGCTATATATATATATATACTTTCATCCCACTGCCACCCCTTTTGATCTCTTTATATCTACTACAAAGTGTGGGAAAAACCCATGCAAGACAAACTACAAAGTTCTTCATTGATCTTTGAAGTTAAAGGGTACGTATACAGGTACTACTTACTTGGTATGTCCTAACGCTACTGCAAAAACTCGTCATTGAGATTTTAGGGGAAGTTAATATGAATTTTGTATAACTCACGACTCAAGTTAGGGTTTTATAGTCTGTATTGAATCAATTTCATTACGCATGCTGAGCTGAGATCACCAATGTGTTATGAGTCATGAGGTTCATTTATACCCCAATATATAATGATAACATCATTAAGGTAGAAGTAGAATTGGTTATCAAAGTATACGAGAATACACTCAATTTTATATTTTTAGTAGATCATAAAATTAGATTTAAGTCAGTTTGTCGTATTAAGATGTGTTATTTATTATTTTTAAGTGGGTTAGTAAGCTTAGAGCATGTCAAGTTAAGATTCGATTATTTTATTTCATGATAATTTATTATACTTTAAATTTATATATTTTTAAATTTATATATTATTTTTTATTTAGAACTAATAAAATTTTAATTACAAAACTAACCCCTATGAATGATACCTTCTTCTCGACCTGTTCTCCTATGTTTCTCTCCAAACCCTTGTCGTCCACCTCCCCACCCTTGCTTAATTCGAACCATGTAATTAAATTATTTTTCGAATTAATAACCCTTGAGGATAAGATCCCTTGAGTCTGATTTCAAAAATAAGGTCTTCCTAAGTTGCATTTGGGCCTATAATATTAAATCTCTTCTTAGGCTTATTTATATTTATTTTTATCGAGTTTTTAGTGAGATGAGAGATGGTAAAATCAACTCGTACTACTATGAGTCAGACACATATGCCAATCACAACAGGTTTTAGATCAGTGAGAGGGTTATTCTGTTCTCGAGAGATCCTAACAACTATGCGTTTTGAATTTCCTCACACCGGATAAATTTTGAAATTTACAGATACTGTTTAGTACAATGCATATCTAGACATGTAATTAAAAGGGTATTGAAGGCGATTGTGTGAGAGTACTCAACCTTCGTGCTTAAAGTCAGGAGAAATATGAAGGAAAAGAAGTGGCTTAAGATATACTAATGGTCCTGAGTGACAAAAAGGAAAATGAAAAAATGTTAAGAAAGGTATTAGCAGACAAGTCAGTTTAGGAAGTTGTTGGGTCTGCTGTCCAATGGGTCTCTAGTAAATGCCCTTACGAGAGTTTAGTAGAAGATATATATGGTTTCATTCAAAATGAGAGTCAGCTCTCATTTGCCAAATTGTTATAGTTATTTATGGATCAGTAACACTCGTTACTGACGATTTTTATTATATATATATATATATATATATATATATATATATATGATGATTAGAAGTCTAATGTGTCAGCATGGACGGATGAACAATAACTACCAAGTGCATACACAAACCTAGACATGATATGTTTGGATTGTTGTGTTTTGATTATAATGTTTCCGTTTATAATATGTTGTTTTATGATGAAATGACAATGATAATATTTTGAATTGATATAGCAACCAAAAATGACATGACAGATAAGACAAATAGATAGGTCAAGACCCAATTTATTTATAAAGTTTTGTGATTGTAACTTTAATATGTTATGAAATAAATGTTTTATGATATATTGTAATGTTTATTTATATTTATATATATTACTGTGTTGATAGAGTGGCTCATTATTACACTTTTAGAGAATATTCTGTTTATTTTATTTTATAAATTTAATTAATTTTATAGTGATTATTTTTTAGTACGTAATTGTTTATTATATCATTCATGTATTATTTTGTTACAGTTCATATGCACAACGACATTTATCTTCTATTTGAAGACACTAATAATAGATTCATTCCGGTTAGATTCGGTTTGATTGCCCCATAACATTCCCGTTCAATTATTGAGTGATCAAAATTAATAAAAGCTCCCATGCGTGATACCGGTCTAGATCATATTAAATTAACTTTGGAAAAATTGGTAAAAGACCACCCCCGGCAGAGTAAAACACCCACTTATATGTTATATATGCTTACTATTTACTCACTTCTCGTATAAATTACTTTCAAAAGTGTGATAAGTGGATAATCCTTGCACTTCGATTTTGTTTGAAGGGTAATCCATGTTTTCTATGTTGGGTGTTTTCTATGCTGAGTAGATAATTTACGCGGATGAACTGCCTAAAACCCAGTATTATGATTGATGCATGTTAATCCATGGATGGCTTTTAGCCTTCTACATATGTGCAAAGCAAAAACACAGGTATGGTTTTACTTGGACCATCTTTGGAGCTCACTACCCTCTCAGCATAGATGTAGCATTCATCCAATGGGGCACTGTTGCAGAAATCGGCCGATTCCGTGCGGAATCGGCCGATTTAAATCGGATCGGCGTCGCGCCGATTCCGATTTCGGGGCCGAATCGGGCGGCCCCGAATCGGCCCCGGAATCGGCCGAGTTCGGCCGATTCCGACCGATTTAAATCGGAATCGGAATCGGCCGATTTAAATCGGAATCGGTTTTATAGAAATTACCAAAATACCCTAGGTATGATTTTTATTAAATTATTTAAGCATGGGTAAAATGGTAATTTGGATTTTAAAAACCTAAAATCAAACCCGCTCCCCTGACACCGCCGCCGCTCGTCCGCCCGCCGCCGTCCGGTTTCCGCCTCCGCCGTGCGGCCCCGACTCCGCGCTCGCCGCCGACCGGGCTGCCGACCTCGCCGCCGACCTCGCAACGTCGCCGCCCACCCGTGGCCGGACCGAATCGGGCACGCACGAATCGCCGCCGACTCCGCCGCCGGCTCCGGGCCGCCGACGGTTCGTCCGGCCGGGCTGCCGACATCCTCCGACATCGCCGCCGCGAGACTCGCCGCCGACCGGTGCCGGCGGCGGCGGGGGTAAAAATCGCACGGTGGCATTCTTGTAATTAAAGTTGACTCGAGTCTAACTCGAGTCAAAATAATAATTAATTCGAAATAATTTAAAAAATCTTAAAAAATATTTAAAAATATCAAAAACTATAATACACAGAATAATATCAAAATAACATCAATACTTAATTTTAATATATTTATATTATAAATTGTCAAATTATTATATATAACTGATTAAATTAATTTGGACCGATTCAACTGAACCGATTCCTGGCCGATTCAGACCGATTCCGATTCCGATTCCGATTCACTGGAAAACCGATTCCGATTCCGATTTATGCAACCATGCAATGGGGTACTTGCATTAGCTATCATGGTTTGTGCACAGTTGCAAAAACAGGGGGCTTTCAACTCTTTTTTCTTTCTCGTGACAGAGATTGAAGGCACTTGCGTGTGGGGATATTCTATCTACAGGAACAAGAAAATCGATAATTTGCTATCTTAAGTCGTTGTCATCAACCAACCACTTATACCCAACTTGTAGCAAGATGAGCGGCGGACATTTTTGCATCCTCACACAATCATTCCACAACAAAAAATAATTGACACAAATCCTATACAACTCTTCGTGCAGTGCTTGATATTTCTGATATGGAGTTGTTGTAAAATCTTTCCAATACCAGAGCATCAAAAATGTTAAAGCAGTGTAGCAGAAAAGAGGGCAATCAAACAGTAAATCAATAATGGAAGCCTTTTCTAACCAGGTGGTGGATCAAATCCTGTCTGGAAACACTCTGAGAAGACCACTAGTCGGTGCTGGGTGAAAATACAGCTCCAATCTCACAAATTTTCGATCACAGCAGCTCTTTTGATTAGTCACGCCCACAGGCCCATCTGGCCAATCTCCGTCTGCGTCAATGTCCCATGTCGGTAACACTTTGAACCACCACAACTTTGCTTGCCAAGAAAGCATCCGAGCAAGAACTGTTCAACTTCAACGTCTAACACTAGTCAAGTAGTCAAGTAGTCTGCAAAACTTAACATGTGAGTCCAGGACCGAGTTGTTGGCAGAGTGCAGACAAGGTGGTATTTTGTTCCAAGAATAGGTCTTCTCGATCTTGGTCTGTTTGGATGGAGATATAAGCCTTTGCCAGATGATCTGCTCTGTTGGGTGGTTCCTCCTTTGTTGTCCTTGGATTCATTGTTTTTGAGGTGTGTAGTTATTGCTTCGTTTTTTTTGGGTCGGTTGCAGAAGGCACAAGGCTTGTCCTGTTCACAAGGTGCTCCTTTGTTTATTGTTTTCCCTGTCTGCGTTCCTTGAGATGGGAGTTTTGTGCAGGAATCGTGCCAATGGAGTGGCTTGTTGAGTGAGATTGTAGGTAAAAAGATGATATCTTTGCTTTCTTGGTTCTGGGTTCTCTGTAGCTTGTTCCTTGTCAACCGTTTGTGATTTCTTCACAACAAGCAAGCACCTTTTTTCCCTACAAAGCTCGGGTCTTCGCCGGTCCTTTTATACTCTTCTTCTTCTTCCCATGGGTTGTGCGAGCTCTCGGTGCTGTACTTGTGCTGGCTTCGGCGCCTCGTCGTCGGACGGCGACGTCGAGTATGCCGGCGACGCGGGCGACGCCGGCGGGTACCAAACCCATCGTATCGCCGACGATGACAACCTGCGGCAAGTTCTTAGTGAGAGCTCAATGGGGCAGGTCCCTGTTCCCTCCCACCACTACCATCTTCAGTTCTCCTACCTCACCCAGCGGGGTTACTACCCAGATTCACCCGACAAGGACAACCAGGACAGCCTCTGCATCAAGACGCAGCTCCAAGGTAACCCCAACCTCCATTTCTTCGGCGTGTTTGATGGGCATGGTCAGTTTGGTGCTCAATGTTCCAGCTTTGTGAAGGATAGGCTAGTTCAGATTCTGTCCAGTGATTCGTCGCTCTTTTATGACCCCGTTAAGGCTTATAATTCTGCGTTTATTGCTGCTAACAATGAACTGCATGAGAGTGAGATTGATGATACTATGAGCGGAACGACGGCCATCACTGTGCTTGTTGTGGAGGACACTCTTTATGTCGCTAATGTGGGTGATTCCAGAGCTGTGATGGGTGTTATGGGGGAAAATCATACGGTTTTGGCCAAAGATTTGTCGACGGATCAAACACCCTTTAGGAGAGATGAATATGAGAGGGTGAAGCAGTGTGGGGCAAGAGTGTTGAGTGTTGATCAGGTGGAGGGTATCAAGGATCCTGATATTCAGACATGGGGGTCCGAACAGAGTGATGATGGTGATCCTCCTAGGCTTTGGGTGCAGAATGGAATGTACCCAGGTACTGCATTTACAAGGAGTGTTGGTGATTCGACTGCAGAGAATATTGGGGTTGTTGCAGAACCTGAGGTGATGAAGGTGCAGCTCAATCAAAATCACTTGTTTTTTGTCATTGCAAGTGACGGAATCTTCGAGTTCCTCCCCAGTCAAGTTGTTGTTGATATGGTACGCTTTCTACCTTGTATTATTTGTGCTTGCTACCATTTGCGCTGTTTGTTCTCATTGCATACTTTGTTTCCTTGGTATAAAGTATAGTAGCTAGATTTTGATAATTTATAGTGTGTCAAAGTTTTTATTTCTTATATGCTTCACAGAATGTCTTGTATAAGGAACATTAGACCCACTTCATGAATTAAACTATGGTATGCATATGTGGAAATACTACTATTTCAGCTAACTCATTGTTTGAATAGCTATTGTTAATGTTCTTTCTTGCTTCCTCAAGTTCAGTGTATACCAATATTGCAAATTTCGGATTAGTGAATTATGTGAGTGCACTCTTTGTCTTTTTAATCGCCAATATTCAAGCTCTTGAAGATCTGACTTATATTGCTTACAAGGAATAGCTAAAAATTTGGTATTAGGTTGTCAGCACATACTTGTATTGTAATTTTGTCATAGCCTTCGAATAGGCAACTGATAATATGGTTGGTGGTAATTGCTATAAATAGTGGGTGCGAATAGCTTCCATGATGTAGGAAGAATAATAATGGAAGATAACAGATATGCTTGTTTTCTAGTGATCGTTTGATAACTCAATATCTATTTCAGACGACCCGGTTAATCATTTGCATATTTAGCTTGTCTAAGATACAGCACTGATGCATAAAAAATTAGAGTCAATGTTACCATTGAAGCCAGTTTTGGCTATTGAAATGCTCAATTGATGCAGGTGGTAAGATACACAGATCCCCAGGAAGCCTGTGCCGCAATTGCTGCAGAATCATACAAACTGTGGCTTGAGCATGAGAATCGAACTGATGATATAACAATTATCATAGTACACATCAAAGGCCCTCCCCAAAATGTAAACTAAGCACTCCTTTGCATAATATATGTGATTCTCATTCTTGAATGCTGACTTGATTGCCTGTTGTATATCATTAGTCTGAAAGTGGTAGCTCTGATGGACGACATGGATTTAGATCAAACCCTTCACTGTTAGTGACTGAGAAGGGTTCATCTGACAGGGTGGTATTCATGGCCTCCGAAAATTATGTTCCAAAGTTCGAGCCTGTCACAAACTTGCAGCCTTGTTCTCTCACTGAACTTGTGGATAAGAGTGCTTCATGTGTTGCCCCAAATGCTATGCAACTCAAGCCCATAGAAACGGTCGGTATCTTTCTGATAGAAATATTTTACATATATCTATTATTTTCTATAACTTGCTAAAATTAGCACAGTTTCCGTGAGCAGTCGTGAACCACAATCTTTGGAGAAAGGCTTGATGTGTTTGATACTATAAAGACAAATTGAAGGTGAGAATTCCCACGTCATTATTTTAGCTTACCTCCATAAGGGTAATCAAGTTTTGTTCTACTAAGGTTTACGTCCATGCTTTTCTTACAAAAACCAACATATATCAGTCTTTTTGCCTCGTCTGTGATGCATTAAAAATTCAAACCGTCTTAAGTGGAAAGATTTACTGCAGGGTTGGACAAGAAAGTCTTGAAGCTGTTCGAGGTCATTATGTTTTTCTTTCATCAGTAAAGTTTATGCCAATTTCATTTTAACTAAAGAGAACTCATCGTATGAACCTTTGTCTTCATTTGAGCAATTGGTGTTTGTACTCATCTGAAATATTAGCTAATTTGATGGTGCAGGGTGTGATTGATGCAGAGATGGTACAGTGTCTTAAGTGTAGACATTACGTCCATCCATCATCAATCAATTCCTAAAAAATGAGAGGTGTAAATATCCTACGTTCTTACTGCTTACAAGGTTTAAAGATTTAGGAGCTTGTTTAACACAACCACATGATACTAAGGGGACGAAAGGAGGCCTTCACGAAGAAAGCAGACCGTGAACTTGTTGCATTGCTGATTCCACTCAAGCAATTAGCAAACATCTTTTTGTGGCAGTATTGTATTGATGACAAACCCAACCAGAGATTCATATATGATGCACTTGTTATAGCTTACAACAGCTTTGACGGCTAAATTGACTGGTGGAAGAGAATGATTTTAAGTTTTTTTGGTTGTCTGACTGTGTTTTTAACATGACAAGCATTCTTCCATGAATTATTTCAGTCTCTTTCATTAACTACGAGTTGCTGTGTACAGATAAATGCAGCCATTTCCCCTTCTGTAATCTCGGGAGAATACAATCTAAAGCAAATTAGAATCACGGACCAATCTGGAAATTTTATCTTCATTCAAAATCAAATAATGTACAGCAACAAATATTTTGCTTTGAGATTGCACCATTCTTTCAGCTCAAATGCTAATCATGAAAATCTCCCACTTCAAATTAGCATGGGGGCATTCTCATCAGACGTTCCGATTGACGGAAAGGGGGCGCCATTACAGTGACAAGATATGTGGCATGCGATGCACAAAACGAACTAGATTTTACACCATAAATTAAAAATAATAAAAAAGTTTATCCTGTGTCCTACTCTGTACCAATGCACACTGATCCAGTAACATGCTGAATCTATCACAGCCAGCCACTGTGGAAACCGACCCGCTATTCTGCTCTGTTTGTCGCTCGCTGATTTCAGAATTCATAGTTTCGTCTACCAAGTTCATCCTAGGAGACTCTCTATCAGAATGCCAGTCAATAGCAGGAGTACCATTTGCATCACCTTCTTGATCGTCTATAATATTAGAGTCTAAAATCAACTTATTCTGGTTATGTCGAATTGGAAGCTCGCACCCAACGCTTAGCATCTCATCAAGGGAAACATCAGCTAAATGGTTAACTGAAAAACAGTCCTCGGTATCAGATGCTCTTCCGTCACGTTCAACTGAATCCAAGGAGCAGCCCTTCTTACAAGCAGCCAGTCCATTTTTAGTTGCGTCCTCCAAAACATAAGCTGACGATGCTTCACCTCCAACTAGATTTTCCAGCTGCCAACTATAAATTCTCCGAAATATCATTGCCCATCTTGGTGTGATGGAATATTTAAAACCATTTAACTTAAGAAATGAGCCTTTCTGAAGCATTATGTGAACCTCCCTTTCTGCCATGTCAACGGGCAACAGTTTACTTACTCCAGTCAAGTACCAAATCAGCCTCCTCTTAAGACTAATCTTCTGATTTTCTACATCCTTCACCGTATCAGCTCCCTGGTTCAGTGAAGATAAGTCATCTGGAAAACATGGAAGCTTGCAAGCCATTAATTTGCCCACAGTTGAAACAATATTAGAAGCTGAACCCCAATCAACGCTTGGGAGATATAAATCAACAAATCTTCTCTCCTCACTACCGACCTTGAGTAGACCAATTTCTGGGCAAGGCCAAACAACATAATTATTGTATGTTGCAGATTTGATTTCTTCTGCGGACTGATTCAATGCCTCATTGAACACGTCAACACACTGCTTGGGACTCAAAGAATCCAATTTATCAAGCTTTCCCAATATAAACCTCAAATTTCTTAGAACCAGTTCCCGCAATTGTACTTGCTGCAGAAGAGGCTGCTGGGGTGATTGGTCAGCAAGCCACTTCAATCCATTTTTCAAGCAGTCATCATCAAGAGATGCATTGGCTTTTATCGGAGATTGATTGAAAAGAGGAATAATAAAAAAACTCTTTATCCGATTCTTTTCAACATCACTGAGGGCTAATCTGGCTGCAATAGAGTGGGAGCTGGAATCCATCCCTTCAGGCATGCCACAGACAAGAATAAGAAGTGGCAAGCCAGAACCTATAGGCAATGATTGTATAAAACGATGGAGTTCGACTTTTGCAACTCCCAGGGAAGGTTTTCTGAAATGATAAACAGAAGCGAGCTAGCGCCAGCAATAATAGCTTTTATATCAGCAAGGCAGTGCTTGTCAAAGCAAAAATTCCTGACAATTGATAAGCAGCAATGATAAAGATTTCCCTGCTGATTAGGAAACCATTTTTTCCACATTGCGAGATCAGAAGAAGAAAGTATTAGTTCTTCGTCATCTCCCTTTGGAGTAGCCAAGAGCTTAGAGTGCAACCATTTCCCAGTTAATGTGTCTTTCAACTGAGAACACACCACCAACTTCCAACAGAAGCACTTGCATTTTGGATTTGAAACAGATAGTATCTCTCCGACTACTTCGGCAACATTTAGTCTCAGTGATGCCCTTCCCTGTCTAGAAACTCTCTCATTCATCATATGATCAATGTTCAGCTCACCAGGATATACCACTTGCTTCAGGAAACAAGAAACAGAGATAAGTTCTCAAATAGATGCAAATTTTCATAGTCAATGTACGCCAATCTGAAAATCCTGTAAAAAACTAACATAGGAAAAAAAGTACACGCCAAATTTCATTGTCAATGTAATACCAATCTTTTGATGTTCTGATACGATACAAATACACAGACTAGAAGAAATTTCGGTCAAATAATGCACAGTCCATTCAGCAATCTTCTCATGAAGCCAAGTCACAGAATAGCATGATAATGCGTATAAAACTGATAATTCACTGATTGAAATGAACAAATATGGACATTAAGTATGAACCTCACTAGAAAAGGCAGCAGTCTCACACAGTCAGTAAACCGTATTAGTGACCCAAAGAAAATATAAGAAAAAATATAATTACTGGTTCGAGAACTTAAAACTGATCAATTCCCCCAATGAAGGTTGTTCTCCACCTATTGTATCATTCCTGGCCTGTAAATCCAGCAATTATACACTCAATACTTAAGGGGAAAAAATTGAAACCACATTCAAAAAATAAATAAAAATAGAAATAAAATAAAATTGAAAATGCCTGACAATCAAGTCCAAGTTTTGTTAACTGCAGTAAACAAGAAATCGTTACACATTAAAAACTTAACTAGTTAATTTTCTTTTTTAAAAAAAAGCACAAGAAAAGTTTGAGCAGAACAGAATTATTCTGAAACACCCACATCAACTTTGAAATTGATACAAATGAACTTCAAAATGTTCAATTGCAGTTCTACCTAATCTGACAAATATGCCCACTTACTGCCGTATTTTGAAGAAGTGGTGGCCCTAGAGATAGCGCATTTATTGCAGCAACTGCTGCCAATTGACGCTGCTCACGTAGTTCTCTTCGCTCCTTAGAACGCCGTCGCCAAATCCTGAGCAAGAATCAATGCAAACAATCAGCTCAGAAAAGAAGAACAATAGCAAACATAAAATAAATGTAAATGAAGTACAGCCAGTAAAACCACCTAATCATAAGTTTAAGCTTTGCTTCTGCAACTTCGTCTTTTTCAACAGGCACAGCTTCTACAGTTTTTCCCTCATTTGATGCAGCAGTCATTTCAACTGGGGAGCTTTCATATGTTTTGAGTTGAATTTTGGGAGAAGGTAATTCTATACCCATTTCCTTTCTAGGTACATGTAGGCTTTGTATATCAATGGGTGAATTCCATACCTTAAAACTTTGTGGGAGACTACTAATGATTGGAAATGATATTTTTCAGTCACAGGAAAACTTGTGTCTTTATATGTTTCAGTAACCCCTCTATTTCCAGCAGGGAAGAAAATTGAGCAGGTGACTCCGGAATGGCATCACTTTAGCTATTTGAGTATCAGCTTTTCCATGCTGTACAACTGGTGGTGATGATTCATCGGAGCCAACCATACTTTAGATTCTTTTCCACAAACAATCTCATCAGAAATATGCATCTCCTCATCGTCAGTATTAATTGAAGTTTTGTCCTCAATAACTGCAGCAGCTATCTGACTGTCATTGTCTACCGTCATACTATTTCTTTGCCCGCTGGGTAATAACTGAATGTTACTACCAAGCACATCATCAACAATTCTTCTTGACTTCTTTGAATGAACAAGGTGTGAGCACTTGTTTGGAAACTCCCTATCGCTGTTAAGAAATGGACCTTCTTTCTACCATGTAAGGTACATCATACATCTTTATTGCAAAGCCATGATATTCTAAAAGACTTTCTATATCTTCTCCCTGCAAACGAATAACGGAATATAAATTTTCAACTAAAACAAATGCACTACCAGGTATAGCAAAAAAAAGTTGCATTACCTCCATTGCGAGCCAACTCACTATTTGTGGAATAGGGATTCCCTGGCTGCTTTGAAGACCACTATACAAAGAAGCAAGAGCCTGGCTTCGTAACTGTTTTAGGGAGTTTGCAGGAAAAAAATGTATATTATTCAATTATGGAACCAAAAGAAAACTCAATCTGACTGCATATTTTATCCTGGATTATCCTCAAAGACAGCAGTTTGATTTCTTGCCAAGTGATATGATATTCATCATGTTTCCATACAAGTCGCAGGCCATCTTTTTGAGGAAGAATTTCAATTCTTTAAATGTTCTTGAATCATAATTGTGAAGTTACTTCTACCTAGGACAATATAAAATGCAAGCATCTTTGTAGTGACTCATAATGAACTATCTGAAATCTCGAAGGTCAACACAACCCGCTTTGATCAACTGCGGGGCTCAGTTTGCCTGGTACAGTCTACAGACTCACACGTTGTTTCAGAAACATTATACTGGCAGTTGTGCAGGCCTCAATTCGGAAGGGTAGAGAAAGAACCTAATGACTTGTTGAACTCAGACAAAACTATGGGTATGACTAAGCTTCATTAAATGTAAAAGATCAATGTGCACAAAACTAGGCTAAGGTGAGAGTTTAACTTCCAATGCATTCATCAATTATGGTATGAAAACAAAATTGCCTTAAAATTTTTTTTAAAAATTAACGCATTAACAGATTTCTTTTGCAGTTTCCTGAGAAGTGTGTACTACTGCAGATGATCTCCTAAAAATGTACAACTTACTCTAACTTGCTTTTGTTTCATTCAGTTTGTTACCAAACATTATATAAGCAGTTGAGAATTTGCTTGGTTCAGGTCTAATTTTAACATGGTATCAAAGCCAGAAGCCCCCAGTTTCAATTCAGACATCCTCCATAACAGAAAAAGGTGTTAGTCCTGTGCGCATTTTCTCGACAGTTTTTCTAATCTGATTCATCTGATTTTGGTTAACCATTTGTAGATATTTCCCAGACAGCTTACGGTTTTGGATAAATTGATTCTATATACACCACTCATTTCAATTATGTTACATAAAAATGGGACTTTAGGAAACAAGTTCACACACCTTGGTAAAATGAGCATGCATAAGACACGCCTGAAGATATGAAGCTTTCTTAGCCAGCCGAAAGAAGGCAATGAAGTTACCAGTTCTGCAAGCTCTGCAATTGACAGCGATTGTTCAACGTACATTCAACATCTCTTAATCACCTCAGAGTAAACACAGGTTACAGGAACTACCTTGCCACCTGTCGAGCAAACAGAACTTCAGTACTTCCTCTTACCAAGGAACTCATTTTTGCAAGGTCAAGCGACAGTTCTGCAGGCTCCACCTAACAACAGTAACATCACTGTGAATAACACTATACATGTTGATATGAGAACTCAGCTAGAATCATAAAGGATACCAACTTTATATCCAGGATGTTTATCCAACTTAAGAAGTGCATAATAACCACGAAATTCTTTTTCTGTTGACACAAAGAGTCCTTTCTTGCTATGGTCATCATACATCTGAAAGAGCTCAACTGAGGTTTTATTCATTTGTTCAATGTTAAGATGTGCATCAAATCCCTCTGAAAAGCCTTCCCCTTTTGCATGCTCGCATAATTCATGCATGGCTATCACATGGAGTCTTATCTGAAAATTAATAATGAAACATAGAACTTCAAAAGAATGTTTTTGTCAAACTATCCATCAAAATTTGATCTTAAATTGGACTAGTAACAGCCAGTACTGACATCATATGTGCCTTTGCATGTCAATGGAATGAAAATTAAAAGGTGATCTCTAGGAAAAGAGTAAGATACCATTTGCTCCAGCATTGTTATGGCCCCCTGATCAAATAGGTGTTGCATCCTGAGGTCCATCCTAATTGCCCTCAGCCGATCCCACAAAAAGTTATATATACCTAGGAAGTTTCCACTGTAAGGTTGATCAAGCAACCCAACAAGATACTCGATAGTCATCTTCAACACATGCATTGGCCTTATCAGGTTTGCTTCTCTCTCAGCCATCCGATTATACTGTATATGAAGCACATAAGAACTTCCTGTCATGCTTCCTGCTATAAATAAGAAGAATTGATTTCAGAATAACCACAGCGGACATTATTATCCCATTCAGTATGCCTTACCTTTTTAACAGCAAGATATTTTGACGTTTGGTTTCTATCTCCATCTAATCGTTCATACTTATCAAGGTCCCCCTTTCTTTCCCGTTCCTCCCTTTCTGATTCTGAAATACACAAATTTGGACAATTAGGGAGACAACAGCCTTGACAATATATAGAATTCAGCAACATTTAAACATGTGAATTTGTTTAACCTAATCCACCATATAATATACCTGGGCACATGTCAAGGCACAATCCAACAACTTTACACGGCTTAGGACCTTCTTGATCACCATGTGTGCTTCCATTAACAGTGTCTTCATCAAGAGATTCAATGTTGACTTTTTGTGCTTCAGCTTTTATCTCCTCCTGCCTTTTTCCTGATATATTTTCTTTTTTAACTCCTTCAGTGGTTCACTTAGTTCCTTGTTGAAGCGAACTAATCTTTTGGCCTTAGCAAGTGCCTCTCTAAAATTCAAAATCACCCCAAATAAGTTTAAACCCAGAAAGCGTGGCAGCATAAGCTGCTCTAGCTTATATGCACAGACCTCTAAATAGACATTTAATCATCTGAAATCTATGACTATAACAAAACTTCACGATTGCCCCTTCTTCCTCACCTCCATCTCACTCCCATCTCCCTTCCCTGAAGACAAAAATCTCAGTAGCACCCCTCTACTCTCCAACTTTCCCTAATTTCAGTCAATCCAACAAAACGTTTGATCTTTGCTGTATTACTGAGATCATCAACTAGATGATGAATCATCTTCTACAACATAACAAAGATGCAGATGCAGACAGAAGTCTGCATATCAAGATTGCAAGTGACCGACAGAAAATCTGCTCAGGAGCTTCATCCATGGCCAACATGGACAATTGTAACTCCATGCAATGAGGCCTTAAAAGGGATCCTCCTGCACTGATTTTGTAGCTCTTTTAGAGCATAAAGAAATAAACTTGGGTATCCTCATCGTTGACAAATTAAAGCAAAGACCAAATTGAGCAATGGATGGAAGATGGCGGTGTTCATTCGAGCACAGTCGGAGAGGGAGCAGTAGAACAGATGGCAGATTGATTGAGGCCCAAGTGAAAATTTGACCTTGATATCACCATGATTGAAAGCAAATGGCGGCCAGGCTACAGTACTTACGGGTATAAGTATCCTAGACCCACCATCTGAGATGAAACGGGTAGAACTTGTATTTTAAAGATATAACCATTCCATTGCAATCATGAGACATGTACTAAACAATTCTATGTGGACATTGGCTAAAAATGGACATGCTTTACTTGCCAGCCTCTAAGTTTAAAAAATTTTCTGCTTATTGCATTAAGTATTAACTATATTTACCTTTCAGGGTCATCATGAGCAAAATATTTGTTACTTTGGGGTGACAGCTGAGAGGAAAGCAACGGAGGCGACTTTTCTCTTTCTGAATATTTCCATTCAAGCTGTTTCCTTGTGGAACTTGTTCCAAGTCAGGGTTGCCTAAAAGAGCTGTTGGTGATGCTTTCTGATTGGCTTGGCTAGTAGCGACATTATTTGGAAACATTGGACGGCTGCTTGCTATAGGAGGAGGAACAATTGGCCTAGTAAAAGAAGAAATTAAATTTAAAACTGATAATAACATTGAAAGAGGGAACCATCATTGATTAATATTAAACAAAAAACTTCATGAGGCAACCATTGGGAACAATTTTCTCCCAGGGAACATGAACCTGTCAAGTGAAAACGTATTGAAGTACCACTTTCTGCCTAATCTGGATTTCATAATTAAAATCGTAAGGTTCAGTAAAAATGAAACTCACCTCTGAGACTCTCCAGTGCCCTGGCCAAGAAATTGTGCAGGAAATCGATTTTCCAAAGAAATAACTGGATATTTTGTCTTCTTTGCATAGTCCACACTTTACACACATTAAAAAAATAAAAATAAAAACAACATAGAGCAATAGGCCAAAGCAAGTACCCTTAGAGGTAGCAAAAACATACCCTCTCCAATCATCTGGACCCAAACTTGATCCGGTAAGTCTTCCACTAGAATTTTCTGCAGGAGATCTGGATCTCTTGGACAGAGATGTACCAGCGAACTTGGGTGGAGATGACGAGGTTTGCTCTTGTCCATCCACATAACCAGGCGATGGCAACAACCTACCACAAAATACGTACTGTTTAGTTGCTTCACTTCCTTTGGTCATAAAATATAGCAAAAGAATGCAGCTGAATTACAAGATCAGATCCAAGTCACCTCATGGGTGGAGATTTAAAATAAGAGGAAGAAGGGCTTAAAGAAAGAGCAACTAGCTCGCTTCATTCAATTGATTTATGTAAGCGACTCAGTCATTTCCTCTTCATCTTCATAAAACTCTTCCCCAACTCCGAGACCTCCTTTTCACACAGGAAAAGCTACCCCTCGTCTAACTCTTTCTCTCAAAATACAGCATTCCTTACAATCTTATTACAAAGTAGGGGGAACCCTCCGATCGAATTCCTAAGCTTGAGTTCCTTGGGAACTAATTGTGTGTACTCTCAAGTAATACAAAAATCGTTGTATCCCCGTATAGATTGCAGGTAGAAACCTCAGTGCACTTAAAGCGAGTGTATAAAGATCTGATTTCTTCCACCGTTTTGTTATCCAATTTATTTTCAGAAGAGTGCAATTTTTCCAACCCTAGGCAGCACTTCCACCACAACCGCATCCGCAGCACACAAATTCAGAATTCAAATATCGCTCAACCCCACCACATCATCGAAAGTGAAAGAAAGAAAGAAATAAAGAAATAAAGTGTCTTTACAACGATTCCCGCAAAAAGAAACATGGAGAAAGACCGATTACCTTTGAGGGCTCCCGTCGGGGGAGATTGCAGTCTGGAGGGAGTCGGGAGGAGCGGAGGAGGAAGGGGATGAGGTTGCGTAAGGGGAGAAGTTGGGTGGGCGTCCCAAGGGACCTGCGGCCCTGCCGAACGACATCGCCACCGGCGGACGCGGCTAGGGCATCGTCCCCGGCGACGATCGGTGGTTGCCGGCACAACTGTTGGGGCTTTGGGCTCGGGCCGCTTGGCTCAGCGAACAAAGCCGGCCCCGCAGCCATTTTAAACGTGGATGGAGGGTCGATTTTGCCCTTTTAAAATTTGTTAATAATAAATAATTATAAAAAATGGTACTAATTATTATTTTTAAATAATAATTATAAATATCAATTTATTTTTAACAAAATAAATATTATTTTTAAAATATAAGGGTAATATATAAATATTAAAACTAATTCGTCATTTTTAATTGAGTAAATATCAATGAGCGAAAAAAATCTAATTTGACTAAAATTTTAATAATTAAATAGAATTTATCAATTTTTTAAGATTTTAATTTAGATGAAATTATACTTTAAATTTTTTAACAAAAATAGCAATACATAAATGAATATACTATTAATTCATTTTTTATATTTATAATCTTGAATTAAGTATGTATTATTAAATAATAAATTCTAGCTTAAGAGAAATTTAATCGAAATTATATCTCATATAAAATGTCACGACTAGCCTAAAATTAAACTTTTTTTATAATTTCACTAAAATAATATTGTATTAAAGTGACAATATTTTTATTATATTGTTAATCAATGACAAGAGATGTTATTTAAAACTTATTGATAATAATAATAATAATATATATATATATAATATACAAAATTAATTTAAAAACTATTACTATATTATTTTAAATAAAAATAATGAATATTTATTTCTTTTAACAAAAATACCATTATATTAAAAGTAATTTTAATTTTAATAAGAAAATTTTTTGACAATTATTTATAAATTATTGCTAAAATATTTTTAATTGGATGAAATTATACTCTAAGTTTTTTTCTTAATAATAAACAACATTATATAAATAAATAAATAAATTTCGTAAAAACCTAAATTAATTATGTACATTAAATAACATATTTAATTCGAGTAGTATAATGATAGATACATTAGAATTTATTAATATTTTATAATTTCTAATTTAGCTACAATTATATAATTTAATATTTTCTTAAATAATAATAATAATAATAATAATACGTTTTGTCAGGCAAACTAAGTCTTACTGAAATAAAATAAAGGAAAAAATTAGATTTTTATGTGGTTCTTTATGATCTAACGCAAACCCCTGAGTCCGTCTAGAGTGGGTTTGTCCCACAAATTCACTATTCTCCTTGGTTTTTTACAATTTACACCAACAATGAATTTCTTCAACTCTTTGAAAAATGTGCCCAAATTTAAATATTCTAGATCTAGTTCTTATAGTCTTCAAATGATAAAATAAACCTCTCTAATGCCTTCATAATGTTGAAAAATGGTAGGGTCTAAATTTCACACGAAACAGAGCACGGGTTGGCCTTCAACTAAATTCTAGTACAATTTTGATTAAATAAAACCAGCTTCATGTTGGTTCGGACTGAGAAAATGGATTGGACGAGTTGGCTTAGGCATTCTTCCTTCTTTTCTCTCCTCTGGGAAAGTTTTGCTTCCACCTTGGTCAGCTTTGGTGGATGCTTTGCTCTACGCCAAGTGTAGAACTCAACCTATCATTTTTAGTGTTTTACGTGTAGTTTGTGCAAGTAAGTAGGTGTTGTGAATCCGTAGTTTTGACCATATGAGGAAGTAAGGGTGCTCATCGAGTGAGTTGAGTCGAGTTTTGGTCGGCTCAAGCTTGGCTCATTTGATTTCGAGTTTGAGTTGAGCTAAAAACATTCAAGTTGTTTCGAGCTCGTTGCAGGAATCGGCCGATCGGCCGATTTAAATCGGATCGGCGCGATGCCGATCCGATTTCGGGGCCGACTCGGTCGGCCCCGAATCGGCCGAGTTCGGCGATTCCGACCGATTTAAATCGGAATCGGTTTTTTTAATGAAATTACTAAAATACCCTAGGTATGATTTTTATTAAATTATTTAAGCATGGGTAAAATGGTAATTTGGATTTTAAAAACCTAAAATCAAACCCGCTCCCCCACGCCGCCGCCGCTCGTCCGCCCGCCGCCGCCCGGTTTCCGCCCTCCGCCGTGCTCCCCGACTCCGGGCTCGCCGCCGACCGGGCTACCGACCTCGCCGCCGACCTCGCAACGTCGCCGCCGAAGTGTGGCCGGACCGAATCGGGCTGTGACGCACGAATCGCCGCGACTCGCCGCCGACTCGCCGCCGCTCCGGGCCGCCTCGCCGCCGGCTGCGGGCCGCGGACTGTTCGTCCGACCGGGCTGCCGACATCCTCCGACATCGCCGCCGCGAGACTCGCCGCCGACCGGGCCGGCGGCGGCGGCGTGGCGGTAAAGAGTGGCATTCTCGTAATTAAAAGTTGACTCGATTCTAACTCGAGTCAAAAATAATAATTAATTCTAAATAATTTTAAAAAAATCTTAAAAAATATTTAAAAATATCAGAAACTATAATACACAGAATAATATCAAAATAACATCAATACCCAATTTTAATATATTTATATTATAAATTGTCAAATTATTATATATGACCGATTAAATTAATTTGGACCGATTCAACTGAACCGATTCTTGGCCGATTCAGACCGATTCCGATTCCGATTCCGATTCCCTGAAAACCGATTCGATTCCGATTCCGATTTATGCAACCATGGTTTCGAGTTTGAGTTAGTTTAGTATGTATTTATTAATGTTGTTTTTTTGTATAATTCATACTAAAATATAATTTATAGTTAAAATATTTCAAGTTTGATATAATCATGCATAAAAGATAATTTGATCATGCATAAATTTATTTAATTTTGATATCATTAATGATATTTTATAATTTGATTATATTTATGCAAATAAATTTAAGATAAATATGGTTAAAAATCTTATTACTGATATAAAGTATTGAACTTTAAGTCAAGCCGATTGTGCAATTATAACCATAGGCCCAACTTGTTTAATATAGAGTTAAACTTCGAGTTGAATTTTTTGAGTCAAGTATTGAGCTAAATCGAGTTTAATCGAGCTTTGATCCGTCCTACTGAGGAGTGTCCTAAGTAGTTCATCCTAGGTTAATGAAAAGGTAATTTGGTTCACTTGCAAATGTGCATGATCTTTGTCCAAATCCTTCAAAGCACATTTCTTTATTTAAATTCGGCTACAAATTTACTTATATTTGCTAAAACTTACGATAATCTAAAATTTTTAAATTTTTACCAAAAATGGTATAAAAATGGCGATGGGGTGTGAAGATGACATACAAAAACTATTGAAATGTTATAGTAATCTAAGCCGTATCAAACTCCTCTCTGTTTGGTCTGTTGTTTGGTACTACCGTAGTTTGTATTGATATCGTAGGACGTAGTTAGTGACATTTTATTAAATCTCACTACCTACAAGTTATCTTCCTGAGTTTTTTGGATTAATAAACTTTCATGGTTGAGATCCCTTAATATGACTTTAAAAAATATGAGATTTAGATCAAAAGTCGCTCTAGTGCTATTTATCAACCTTCCTAAGCCTTATACTAATGGTATGATTTTCAAAATTTCGATGCATGCATAATAGATGAGAGTGTGACACTAACTGAGTACCCACCAGTGATGCTTGGTTGGTGGTTACTTGTATGATTATAGTTATTTATATTATCTACTAGTAGTGCTTATATCTTACATGTGCATGCTTCTCATTAAGTGTATTTGGGTCATGCAATGTTATGGTGATTTATCTTACATGTGCATGCTTTATGTTGAATATATTTGAGTCATGCGATGTTGTGGTGATATTATTTTAGGCCCTATTGGCTAGAGTACTAACATATTACTGTCGAGTATCACTGGTTCACGGTTATGTACAATTTTTTGATTATAATTAGATCATATTAGACATATTTTGGAATGATAACGTGAGTGTGGAGAAGTTCTCTTTTTCGGTTGAAGCTTCTCATTGATGATGAGTCATCTGTTTGCCAATTTGGAATTTCTTTTCGTAATTATTTTCAGATTGATAATCTTTGATTACTAATGTATGTTTTCTATATAGGCTTGTGTTGTAGGTTTGGTCGAAGAGAGTAAGGATCGAGAATGGCTCAATGGATGGCTAACTTGATTGATGTTGTGTGTGTGGTTTGCTCATGTTGATGGGGGGCTTGTGGGCCATGTAATGTAAATATTATGTTGGGCTAGTGAGCCAATATGATTATCCATGTGAGGATAATAGGCTGCATAATAAAAAGAGTATTATGGGCTAGTGAGCCACTTTGAATTCATGTGTGAGAGTCTGCAGGTCTTTAAATATGGAGTTGTCATATCTTAGAATGGATGAAAAATTATTATTACTAACCTGTTTTTGAACTATTTTGTAGATGATATACTTTGGGGGTACGGAGGTATAACCATTTCGTGCAAAAATTCTCCAAGCTCCGAAAAGACAAAATTAACTCAAATAAGCTAAACCATGTTACGTGTACATGTACTTAAAGTGAAAATGAAACATGAATTGGAGGAGCTTTTTGGATTTATTTTATAGGTTGAAGGGCTTATGTAAAGACTAAACAAACCAACAACCTAAAGAATATAAATTGTGGTTGTAAATGATATGTGGTGTGATATGATCGAGGTGAAACACCTAAGCGATGTTCATGTGTGTGAAATGTCTAAAATGTGAATGACTACGTGTAGACTTTATAAATTATAAAATTATACAAATTTGTAAAATTTTTCCCATGCCTTGGTTATAGGGGAGACTTTGTCAAATTTTTCCCATGATTTAAAGTTTCATTTTTAATTTAGATTCATTTAGGATGTGATAAGGTGCTTGTGCATGTTTTATGTGTGATAATATATGTTTTGGTTGCACATTAGATTCCCTTGAGCCTTACATATACATGTACCTGAAGCAAAAAAGAAATGAGTCAGATGAGCTTTTTAGCTTTGTTTTACACATTGAAGGGCTTATATAAAGACCACATAAACTAACAGCCTAAAGAATATAAATTCTGGTTGTAAATGATTTGTGATGTGATGTGATCGAGGTGGAACACCTATGTGATGTTTGTGTGTGAAATGTTTGAAATATGAATGACTACGTGTAAATTTTATAAATTGTAAAATTATACAAGTTTATAAAAATTTTCCCACACCTTAGTTATAGGGGATACTTTGTCAAAATTTTCCCATGATTTAAAGTCACATTTTTAATTTGGATTCATTTAGGATGTCAGAAGGTGTTTGTGCATGTTTTATGTGTGATTATATATGTTTTGGTTGCGCATTAGATTCCTTTGAGCCTTACATGTACATGTACTTGGAGTGAAAAAGAAACATGAGTTGGAAGAGCTTTTCAGCTTTATTTTACAGGTTGAAGGGCCTATATAAAAACCATACAAACCAACCGCTTGAAGAATGTAAATTTTGATTGTAAATAATCTGTGACGCAATGTGATCAAGGTGGAACACCTCTGTGATGTTTGTGTGTGTGAAATGTCTGAAATATGAATGACTATGTGTAGATTTTATAAATTATAAAATTATACAAGTTTGTAAAATTTTTCCCACGTCTTAGTTATAAGGGAGACTATCAATTTTTTCCCATGATCTAAAGTCACATTTTTAATTTGGATTCATTTAAGATGTCACAAGGTGTTTGTGCATGTTTTATGTGTGATCATATATGTTTTGGTTGGGCATTAGATTCCTTTGAGCTTTTTGTCTTTTAATACCTCGAGTGGTTAGGTTTGTCGTATGAGTCGATTTTGCATTTAAGTTGAACATGAGTGGTAGACTAGGATGTAATATTTTGGTTCACTTCACATTGCAAACCAAATCAGAGTGTTACACCAAGGCTTCTCTCTCGGGCCCGGGCATCTCCCACTCCTCCTATGTTCAAGAAAAAAATGAGAGTAAGGGGCCATATAGAGAAAGGGATTGTTTGGAAAAGAGGTTTATTTTGGTTTATCTTCAAGTAAAAATAGGCATGGGTGAGAATTAAGGATGCATCGGATTAATCTCCTCCCTTTCCTTGCCTCTACTCCCATGTATGGTAGGTTTCCTCTCTTTTTAAAAAAAATAAGCGGGCAAAACCAAATTATACACACGATAAAACCATCATCAATAAAACCTTTCTTCAGATTAAATAATTAAGAAGATAAAATTTAATTACGGAAGCGTACCTGAATCCATAATAGCAAAACAATTCTTCAGTTCTTTAGGTTTTGATCTTCTAAATTCTGCACCGGTTCTCCAATGCTAGAGTTTCTGGATGATGGGATACCAGAAAAAAAACTACAGTGCGAATTTGGGACCATAACCGTATTTATTCGTATAACTATATTTATCCTTATTTTTCATAATTCCAAATTAACCCATCATAAATTAGAGATTACAAAAACAGTATCTACACATATTTATCCATACTTATCTTAAAAAAAAAAACTACAGTGCAAATTCGGGACCATAGCCGTATTTATTCGTATAACTATATTTATCATTATCTTTCATAATTCCAATTTAACCCATCATAAATTAGAGATTACGAAAATAGTATCTACACATATTTATTCATACTTATCTTAAATATATGGTATCTCCTGCAGCCTATAAAAAAATTGGTATGAACATAATAATAATAATAATTTTAAATTAGGTAAGTATTAGTAACCAATAAAATTATTGTAGGGTTAGAATAAAACACAACACAAAAAAGGTTAACAAGGGAAGAAAAAAATATATATGGTAGAAGGTGTTGATAAAAAATTATATTATTATTATTATCATAACAATAATATTGTATTAGGGGGCTGATACCAATTCCATGGAACCGGGCTTCCTATGTGCGTATCCAAATTCCAAACCTTTCCTTGGTGTCCAGAAAAATTCCCCAGGTCCCATTTCCCAGCCACAGTCAGCTCTACCGACCCGTTTGCCACCCCATCTCATACCGTAGTATTTGGCATGGCGACGGCCGGGTCGGTGCAGAAGAGCGAAGAGGAGTGGAAGGCCGTCCTCTCACACGAGCAGTTTCGCATCCTTCGTCAGAAAGGAACAGAGTATGCTTTCTCTAATTGCTATATTTTTATGTTTTTTTAACCTTTTTTTCTTCATGGCGTTGACGTTACTAAATCATTAATGTTGGAAAATTGGCGCTTCTTATTAATTATAATTAGATGATTTTGTTCCAACTGGCGTAAATCTATATCCATGGTGGTTGTTAGATAGGTTGACTTATGCCATGAATTTTTCTTATTCTTCTTCTTTGAAGTTGCTAGTCAGGGCGAATTGTGAGCCCTCCGATCTCGGTCTCTTGTTGTCCTTCTTGTGTTGAATAAATGGCACTGCTTGTTCTGATTTTATTACTCCGTTCTTACATGAAAATAAAGAAAAAATTTTATGCCTGATAATCATCAGAATTCAACTTGGTATTTGATCCACTGTTGTTGGCCATCAATGGTGCGCGAGTCTTTCTTTTGATCTGTTTTCTATGCGTTTAGGAATTTTATTGCAATCTAGTTTAGTCCTGAAAGCTGCTGGCTGTATATTCACCATGTTATACATATTTTCTTGCTTTTGGATGGTTAAGCTTGAGGAAAATGGATTTTTTAGTTTATATATATCACATGTTTTGGATAGGGAGTGGTAATAGAGCGAGTCTAGTCGAGTTCAGCCATGTTCAACTTGATTAATTTATTTTGAGTTCTAGTTCGGTTATGGAGTTCGAGTTGAACACAGGCTAGCTCAATTATTATTTACATATATATTTTTTGATAACTTAAAATAAAATTATTTATGAAAGTCAAAGTAATTTAATTTTAATTTAATGTTATGCCAAAATAGCTTGTTTGAAACAAAATCTAATCATATAAAATTGTCATATCATATAAATATATTTGTTAATTTTTATATTTTATATAGATGACTATAGAAAAATTATATCAACTACAGTATCAAATATTAATTATTGAGCTTCGAGTCGAGTTGAGCCGAATGGAGGCATGCTCATGCTCGTGCTCGCTTGATTCGAGTTGAGCTTTAATTTGAATGAGATCGAGCCAAACATTGAGCGATTTCGAGCTCGATCAAGCTGTTAGCACCCTAATTTTGGGGAGATTTTGATTTCCGTTGCACTTTCTTTTTACTACTTGAATAAGTACACATCGTTTCTGTAAGTCTTTACACTGTATATGTTGTGACTTATAACGAGGTTTTTCTTTTACTGGTTTACACGCATTTTTTGCATTCCTTGCTATGTCATTTTAGGTTTCTTAGTGCTCTTTGGTGTCCATTTATTTGGAAGTCCCATTACCATTTATAAATTGTGTTATAGAACTTTTACACTCATAATTCTATGCAGACCTCGCGGCACTGGGGAATATGACAAGTTCTTCGAAGATGGAATATACTCTTGTGCAGGATGCGCGACTCCACTGTACAAATCCAATTCCAAGTTCAACTCCGGCTGTGGTTGGCCTGCTTTCTTTGAAGGTTTTCCTGGAGCCATAAATCGAAGTGTATGTCTTGCCTATGATACTTTGTTAGTCTTCTTTTGGATAACTTAAACTTACGGTGTTAATAATTCATATTTATACAAAATGTGGATATGAATTACACTAGAGCTCCAATGTGCTACTTCAGATTTTTTCACTGCAGCTGTTTTCATCTTGCTTATCCACTGCCATTCTGAGTTCTATTTTAACATTCTCAGCCTGACCCGGATGGCCGGAGAACTGAAATTACATGTGCTGCTTGTGGGGGACATCTCGGGCATGTGTTCAAGGGTGAAGGGTTCAAGACGGCAACAGACGAGCGCCACTGTGTCAACAGCATTTCAATCAAGTTCAATCCGGCCTTATAACTAATATATATTTTGTTTTCAGCTTTTTGGATCATAAATTACTTTTCGGGCGTATATCATAATAATTTGTGTGGAGTGGAAGATGTTACTGAATGTCTCATAGTAACATCAACAATTTACAAACTATGTATTAATAAAGATCTTGTGTGCTGCTCATCATAAGATGTATTATTGTCACTTCAACATCTGATGTTGACCATTATCTCCTTTGAAAGGAGTTGCCATAACAGTTCCTTAGGTATACTGTTTTGAACATGCTCTAATTTACTCTGTTTGTTTATGGGTGAAGCGCATTTAAGCTTAATCTGACTATTTTGTCTTCACAATTTCTTGGTGTTTGCTGGATTGGCTGTTTTTCTGGAGAACTTGTTCCAACTTTTAATGTGCCGACTGACCTTAGAATGACAGCAACTGTTTATATAGGTCTTCCATTTATGTACGAATCATACATACATTCGGGTTTCAGACACACAAATTGTGTAACAACCATTACATACAATTATGGTCTGAATTTGTAAATCTATGGAAGAAAGAACATTCTCATGGACATCTCAATCAATGGTCAGCGCCTGTTCGGCATCCTCATCAGAATCAACAAGGTGGTCGAAGAAAGAATTCAAGTAGGAGGGGCAGGCATCATTCCAGTCCCCTCTGCAGAAAGACGCCCGCCATTGCTGGTCGGCGATCATCTCAGGGGAAAGTCCCCATTGCTCCATCTCTTGGGTGGAATGATGTACGGCCAAGCTGTAGTCTCCGGCCGAGCCGAGCTGCATGACCCTAACCTCACAGTTGCCGGGATTGTTGAGGCGTTCGAACTGGTCGACCGTCCACTTGAACCACTTGGTGAGGAAGACTCTGGTCGTCAGCCCGTGAGTGACGATGACGAGGTTCACGTCGGCGTTCCCCTCCCTGCTGAGCCTGTTCATGTCTATATCCCTCCATAGAGACTCCAGAAAACCTTCACATATGGTTGGTCCTCCAAAAATTATATACATTATGATGATCAATGTATATATATATATATATATATATATCACTCTTAATAAAAAGGAAATTGAAAATTAAAATAGGTTATTTAACTGATTAAAATTAAAAAATAATAAAATTAATAAATTAAACTATTATAATTTCTACCTAAATTAAAAAACTAAATTATTATAATCTGTTTTATTATTATTAAATAAGAATTTATTTATAGAATTAAAATTTATGTGTTTTATATATAAAACGTGCAATTAGGCAATATTACATGGTACATATACAAACGGTGGCAGCGGAATTTTGACAAACACTTTTGGTGTCTTACTTGAGACGCGATCGAAGACGTCGGCGGCGGACTCGCCCTCGGGGAAGCGGAAGAAGAAGCGGCCGAAGCGCTCCCTCGTCTCCTTCACGGCCCTCATCCGCTCCTCCACCTGGAAGTTGCCGAAGTCCTGCTCCCGGATCCGGCACTCCTCCCTCACCCCCACAATCCTCTCCTTGGAGAAGGCGCGGCCCAGCTCACGAAGAGTGGAGCGGGTGCGCTCGTAGGGGGAGACGTAGAAGTGGACCTTCCAGTCCGGGCGGTGCTCGTCGTCGGAGAGGATGACGCTGCGTATGCGGTCGCCGGCGGCGCGGGCCTGGTGGAGGCCGAGAGGGGTGAGGGGGATCTTGTAGTCCGGGGTGGTGGTGTAAGCTGACATGTCCAGGTTGCCCAGGCTCTCCCCGTGCCTCACCAATATGATCCTCTTCGGCAAAGCCCGGTGCTGCTGCTGCTGTTGCTGAGCCATACTCCCTCCAATCCCTCGTTTTCTGTAGCAACCACCTATTGCTACCGATCAAACAATCAACTTGTATTATTATTGTGATTCGCTCCTCCTTTTTATTAGCGCCTAATCCTACCGATCAAACCGGCAAAAATCATTTTTGTCTTGGGAAAAACCGCGTTTCTTGCAAAACAGGGAGTGGTTTAGGGATCAACACATAATGAGCAACTTGACTTGGCAGATGCTTATCTGTTTTTCACTTTCATCGGCGTTGGAGCCATGTAGGGACGACGATTCATGTTCATGTTCTCTACGTTTGGTCAGAAGAGGATTTGGTTTTCATTATGTTTCTTTGCCGTCACAACAGTCCTCCATCTGGGTGAGACAAAGACGGTCGAAAACATAACTAAAGCTTTTGAGGTAAAAGAAAAACAAGACCTTGGCAGCAAGCTTTGAGCTTCTCCCATATCGGGTATTCAGCTCGCACGACCGGCGAAAACAAGGCAGGATTCACTTGTGCTACTCACAACACATATCTTCCTGTCATGGTTCATCCGTTGCGTAGTACGCTTAAATGGGTCGCGTTCCCGGCATATAAACGTTCATAGTCAACATCCACTTCAAAATCAAGTCCTTCGGAGAGAAATATATACTGCACAAACCACCTACCTAGTTTTAATACAACAGAAACATACCACACTAGAAAGCAAGTCGGCGTCCACAGCGTCAATGATTTCTCATTAGAACTGCTTTACTTCCTCTCGACTAGAGAATGCTTAACTATGAAAGACCTTCCGGTACCAGCTCCTTTAAATATCCTCACCATTCGCTTCAGTAGTACCAATTTTCGCAACCTTGGGTACCTTGGGATTTGTAAAACTAAAATCCGACAAAGCTACATCTTTGTATTTCGGAAACTTCTCAATGAACTCCTGCACTTCTCGAATGCTTCTCACTCTTTTCCCGCTTGGGGTAATATAATATACATCAAACTTGGAGTAGTCGCTCCTAGCAACCAAAATTCTTTCAAAACCAGCAGGAGGCCTTGGAATGTTAGGTTTGTCTATGACCCACAGCCGAGATGAATCATACTCAATATCAGCAGGGCTATCACAAGAACGGCCAGGCTTCCTGTCGCAGACCCATGGATCCTCTATAAATTTGCAGCGAATTTTTTCATATTCTTCCTTTGTTGGAATAGTAGTCCACTTGAAGCACTTATTACACTGCGCAGCATAGGTACTGACTGACTCGCATGATTTCTGCAAGAAAGTAGTTATATGGATCAAAGACCAGAAAGAAGATGCCAAAGAGAATGACAACCATTGTCATCTACTCTAAAAATGATAAGCTTAGTATCATGAGTTTCACTCGTTAAATTATAGACAGTGATATTGTAATATATCAAGAAACAAACTGCACAAATGTGATAATGGCAAGCAAGAGAACTGCCGAGTGAAACCAAAATGTAATGGCTTCAACCGTGAACACAACATATAACACTGCTGACTGAAATTAAAATATAATGGTTTAAACACCAAACACAACACGTGTGGTGAAGCCCTTAACGTATTTTGTCATTACTAATATGAAACAGCAAACACTCCTGCTACCAAAGGGGGTTGGGGACATGGATCCTAAACTAGGATCCATGTGATTACAACATGAATTCATGTCTTCCCACTTCATAAATCCTCGACTTTAGAATACAAAAAAGTACAGCAGGAAGTTTCATTCAGCTCAACGTCTTCAAGAAATAGCAGTGTCCTTGAGGTTAGTTCGTCGAACTCTTCGTCCCACTTTATGAGTTCGCATATGATCTATGATGTGGTAAAAACTTATAATTTACACTTATCTTGCACATCTTGAGCAATTCAATGAGTAAACAGTAGAAGGTTGTTGAATTAACATAAAGAATGTCAACAGATTTATTCACAAACACAAACTTCAAACCAGGCAGAAAAAAACAACATTTCATTTTGGTTTTCACTTGATCCATTATAATTAGCCATACATTCCAGTAAGATCAAACTCACTACAACCCTTTCCACAAACTCACATTGCAAAAAGTATTTAAAAGAAAATCAGAAACAAGCTAAAGCAATCCACAGCTGCAACAAACTTCTTCAACAATCCAAAAAGACTTTAAAAGGGCAAGTCTGCAAAAACTACAAGAACCAATTTCCATAACATTGACTCACTAATTCCAGTTGATCGAATTAATCTTGCATAAAAAATGACGAAATAGAGTAAAAAATCAAAAGAAATCCCAAAAATCAGAAACACGCACAAGAAACTTGCATCTGAATCATATTTCTTTATTCAACTATCCAAAAAGACCAAACAGATAAAAAAAAAAGATGAATCTAAAAAAACTACAAGAACAACACTACCCCTTCCACAAAAATTCAAAAAAGAAAAAAAAATACAAGATAAAGACTGCAACTTTGCACGGTTCTTTCTTGCTCTATCTATTTCAGAGAACTTTCTTATTGAGTCCGAGTTACAGATCTCGACTCATTTAACTCAACTATAATCAGTGGACTTGAACAATCATGTAGGTTGAAACCGGATGCCTCCGAAAACTACCAATAGTCTCGGCAAGAACACATTCCCTCTTTAAAATGATGAAACCTGTTATTGTCTCTCACTATAATTTCCCTCCTTACAATCTTGCTAATGTGCTTGATCACTGTGTGGCAATCAGTGCAAATGCGTAGATTCTTTACTATCCTTATAGAGCTCCCTTCTGGATATTTGATGAGCCCAAATGCAAGGGCTAACTTTTCACTATGATAAAACAATGACCTTCCCTTCTCCTCTTCCTCTAAGTCACCCCTTATTGAGTCCAAATCAGGTGAATAGCCTTCAGCCTCTAACAGTTTGGCAAGCTCATCCAACTTTGTGTAGATCTCATCTGCTTCGGGATGACACATATCACCAGCAAAAAATTGATGAACTGAATTATGGAACTCTATCCAACTCATTCCAGGTGTTTTCTTCACACCAGTGGTGCCCATTCTCCGGCTTACCTTCTTCACACCATCCAAGTTTCCAGATTGAGCGAACATACTAGATTGGTACACAAGACTTCCAGAATGTCTTGGGTCTAACTCCAGGATTCTTTTAGCAGCAATTTTACCTAATTCATATTTTTTGTGAATCTTGCATGCGCCTAGCATAGATCCCCACACAACAACATCAGGAGCAATGGGCATATTCATGATAAATTGATATGCCTCCTCAAGATGACCAGACCGACCAAGAATATCCACCATACAAGTATAGTGTTGAAGCTTTGGAGAAATGGAGTATTCTTCGCTCATACATCTAAAATATTCCCGACCTTCAGCTACCAAGCCCATGTGACAACAAGCACATAGTAGACCAACAAAAGTAATGTCATTGGGAGCTATAGCCTTCAATTTCATTTCTTCATATACACCTATTGCATCCAATCCTCTACCATTTATTGCTAATCCCATTATCATTGCACTACAGACGACAACATTTTTATCAGCAATCTTGTCAAAAACTTGAAGAGCATCACCCACCATGCCACATTTGGAATACATGTCAATGAGTGCGCTACAAACAAATAAGTCTATCACATAACCCTCATCCTCCAGTAGTCCATGGACCTTTCTCCCAAGACCAAGCGCCCCCAAATTCGCACAGGCTGACAGAACACTCACCAAAGTGTACTCGCTCGGCCTTACCCCCTCCAATCTCATCAAATCAAAAAGCCCCAAAGTCTCGCAATAATATCCATTCCTCGCATATGTTGCAATCATACACGTCCAAGACAGGATATTTCTTGCTGACATTTCCTCAAACACCTTCCTTGCCAGTTCCACCTCCCCAAACTTACCCAGCCCCAAAATAATTGAATTATATGTCACCACACTCCGATCAGGCATTTCATCAAATACCCGCCGGGCAGACGCTAATATCCCCCAACTTACAATAGCAATCTAACAAAGCTGTGCCGACATAAACGTCCAAGTGGGTACCAAACTTCAAAACATGGGAGTGGATCCCACGATGCAGGTTGAGCGAAGAAAACGCTAAAGTGCACATATTGAATAACGAAGGAAAGGTGAAGCAGTTGGGAGAAGTAGTGGAGTGACGGAGGTGGAGGAGATAAAGAGGGAAGGCGGAGGAATGCAAAGATGGTGATTGGGAGAGAGAGTGGAGAAGGGTGTTGAGGAGGTGTGTGGAGGGGTAACAGGAAAAGAGGGTGAAGGCGTAGGACCGGGATTGGAAGAGGAAGGAGAGGGAGATAAGATTTGAGAGGAGGGATTGGTGGTGGTGGAGGGAAAGGACAACGAGACGAGCATGGAGTTGCCGGAGGTGGTGGGTCGTGCCGGAGCGTAAGAGGAGGGAAGATAGTGATTTGGAGTTGCCGATGGAAGATGGGGTGTTGGGTGACTTCATATTGTAAAAGATTGCATTTGAAATCCACACGTAAACTCAAGGAAAAGTGAACAAAAGTGTGGTGTCATCCCTTGATTTTAGGCACAACAAAAAACAGCCTTCCTTTCTTCTCCCATGGCTTCCATGACTCTTCTCCTCTGCAAATCCGCATCTCTGGTCTCTTCTCCACTCAGACTCTTCTCTGAGATGCAACAACTAGGTGATCACGATCGTCATCTACTCTACATCTAATAAGTTTAGTATGATTATTTATTGAATTATAGACAGTGGCACCATAACGTGTCAAGAAACAAACTGCACAAATGTAATGATACGCAAGAGAAGAGCTGAGGGTAGTTACAAATGGAATGGCTTAAACAGAAAACACAATATGAATGGTCAATTCTTAACAAATGTTGTCACTGCTCCAACTAAGCATCATTACCCCTAAAATAAAAGTTAACTTCCCTATGATGTAAACCCCATTCTGATTACAACACGAATCACGTGGCTTCGCCACTTCACAAAATCCCCAACTTTAGAATTCAAAAATGTAAACTAGGAAGTCTACTTAGCTCGATGCCTTCAATAAACAGCAGTGTATTTAAGGTTCGCCCTTCCAACTCTTCGTTTGCATTTTATGAGCTCGCATCAGATCTACGCTACGGTAAAAATTCATAATTTACACTTATCTTAGCTCAAATCGAGTAATTAATGAGTAAGCAGTAGAAACAAGTAAAAAAATCAGAAACAATTTCAAGGAACTCGGAGCTGCAACACACTCCTTTAATGAACTACCCAAGAAAGACATTTTTTTTAAAACAGAAGACGAATCTACAAAGACAAAAAACGCACAACCCTTTCCACATTATTTTTTACCAGATAAAGAATTCGATTTGCGAGAACGGTAAGGACAAACAAAAAAAGAAAAAAAAACTAAGAAAGTGAACCTCTTTGAATGTGGCGAAGGTCTTGCCGCGCTTCCCCGACTGCGAACCAGAGACGCGATGGGCAGACATTGGATGGCCGATTCCCCTCTTGTGTCCGGAGATCTAGGTAATCTACCTTTGGCCTCCTTCCTCGCTCGGAGTCGGACTCCCTTTTTATCGCGCCCGAGTTACAGATCTCCACTCTGACCCGGACATTAATCAAAAAATCTTTACTAAATATTTGTTCAACGTATAATTATATAAATAAAATTTTATTAAATAATAAGATAAATTATAATAATTTAATTTCTTAGTGGTTGATTCCCATCAATTTTAACTGTAAATATAATTTTAATTTTCTCAAATAAAAAATAATTTGATTAATTTTTTTATTTGAATTATATCTTCGTTAAACGAATCTCAAATAACTACTTGTTTTTATTAAGGGAAAAAGAAGTATGTGCTGCAGCAAAGCACAACCAAGTTAGTTGTGCTATATTTTATCCACCGTTGGATGAATTTTAAGGGTGGCAATTGCTTCCCAACAACCAGTGCCCGGTAGTTCTCGCCCTCTGCTTCTCACTGGCCGGCACTCGCCGCTTCTCCCTTGCCCAACGAAGCTTCTCGTCTTGCCCATTGCCAGCGCCCACCGCTTCTTGCCTTCGTCCCCCAGTGCTAGCCGCGCTGCTTCTCTCCCCTCCAACGTTGCTTCTCGCCCGGTTGGATTCCATCAATTGGCTACAACTGCTTCCCGCCCTCGATCGGTATTCCTTCTCTGTCCCTCTTCTGTAAGTGTTTTTTTAATGCGTCATGAATAGATTGACATATTGTGTGGCTGTTGTTTGTCAATATGATTGGTGGTGGCCAGAGTGTCAAAGGTTGGATTTTAGGGGGCGGGGGGCATGGGTGGAGGGGGATTCTATGGACTTTGGCGTGTTTGATAGCGATTCAATGGAGCTGTGTGAGGTTGTAGCTCCATTTTTTTTGTATAATTTGGTGGGGTGAGTTAGGATAATGATTTTTATTGTCTGTTTTCCTTTTTAGTGGTGTATTTTGGATAGAGTTGTGAGATGGTCTAATGTTTGATGACGATTCAATCCGTGTGCATTTTTATTTTGTTTGTTGTAAATGAATTTAGGTATGGTCTATTTGTTGTTTTGCAACACGTTTACATGGGGGCGGTGATAGGTAGGTTGTTAAAGATTAGATTTTGGTGGGATTCTGTAGGACTATAGTGCATTTAATGATGATTGAATGGGATTGCGAGATCAGAGCTCCATTGAAAATGGGGATGTTGAAACCTTGGATCAGGTTTTGAATCAAATGAAGACTGAGCGTAGAGTTGTTACACAACAGATTTTGATTATTGTGATTAAAGCTTATGGAAAGGCAAGTTTGTTTGACAAAGCTGTGAAGTTGTTTAACAGTATGAAGATTGATTTTCAGAGTAAATGAATAGTTCTATCTTTTAACACAGTTCTCAACATTCTTGTGCGGGCAAGATTGCTTGACCAGGCGTTAAGCCTTTTTCTTGTACAAATTCAATGGGCATATCCCCAAATTTTCTAACTTTCAATTTCGTTATCAAGGCAATGTGCAGACAAGGATCAGTAGATGGTGCAGTGGAGTTTTCAGGGAGATGCATTTTCGTAAATGCAGGCGTGACGTTTTTACTTATTCCACTCTAATGGATGGAATGTGCAAGGAAGGTAAGATTGATGAGGCAATGGCTTTACTTGATGATATACTCATTGAAGGTTGCTTTCCAACTAATGTTATATATAACATGTTGATAAATGGACAGTAGGAAGGGAGATATGAGCAGGGCATCAAAGCTGTTTGATAACATGTTGCTCAAAGGTTGCATTCCGAAGGAGGTAACATTCAATACTCTTATTCATGGCTTGTGCCTTAAAGGTAAGATGGATAAGGCTTCCATCCTTTGAATCAAATGGTTTTGCATAATTGTAAACCAACTGAGGTCACCTTTGGGATTATAATTGACGGTCTTGTGAAGCAGGGGTGACCGTCTAAAGCAACCAGGGTGATGTATTTGATGGAGAAACGAGGTGGTTCTCCGAATGATTTTGTGTACTCTTCTCTTGTCAGTGGCTTCTTCAAATCTGGCAATTCAGAAGAGGCCATGAAGTTGTGGAAGGTTCTGACTAAGAAAGGCCACAATCCTAATGTTGTTATATTCACTGCCCTTATCGATGGCCTTTGTCACGAAGATAACATTGATGAAGCTCGGCGTTTTTTGCTGGAAGTGTATATTAAAGGCCTTTCTCCATATATTCTTACTTACAACTCCATGATAAAAGGTTTTTTAAAGCAAATAGAAGTGTTGAGCCCTTGGAATGTGGAAAGAGATGATTGATCATGGTTGTGAACCAAATAAGGAAATTCATGATTTCTTTGATTACAAAAATTTTCAAACATACCTTTAAAAGAAGAAAATATATGTTGTGCTTATTTAAAGAGTTTTTGGGTACAGATAGTTGGCCATACACAGTGAAAATCCCATAGTTCTTATTCTCTGATATCGACAATTGTATTATTCAAAGTCAAAATGGTAACTAATAAATGTTGAATATAGAATTTGGTGGCTGCCATTTATCTTCCTTGCGACCAGATGAAATAGAAATGCAACAAATTATGCCATTTATCTATTTTGTACAAAATTTTGATATTGTCATGCAACAAAAAGAATAACATAATTACTCATTATAAGAAGACAACAAATTTCACATACACTAGAAGACACTATGTTTTAAATCTACAATCCGGTCAGACTGCTGTTTCTACTTCCATTCACATCTAGTTGAACTGTTGGAGTATGAGAAATGCACATGATCGAAATCTGCCTCTCTCAAACCGTCCTGCTCTACTAGGATCTTCAGCAGGCGACACCATGTAATATGAGGGAAATGCCGGTTTGAAATCCCAAAAAATATTTGGTCGAGAAGAAGGATTCTTCTTCAACACCCCACAAGAGCAGATGCACTTTTTCTTGCCAATAATTAAGCCGTATAGTAGGAGCACCAGTTGGCTGATTGCAGCCATAAAATTCAGCACAGTATGACAAACAGAAGAGAGGCCCGTCCATCCATTTCCGCCAGAATAGAGGTAAGCACCATGCAAACAGGAAAGCATTCTGATTTTCTACCATATATGCATTCCATTTTCAACCATATATCTAAACCTATCAAGGCCTTAACCACTAAAAGGATGTCTTAACGCTTATGCAAAAATCAAATTCTATGTGTTGTACACAGTATTTTGTGAATTGTCTTTACATAGCCAATCTCAAAACTTGGGTAAAAGTGGAAGGTTGAAGTTAAGGAAAAGCATGTCACTGGGAAAACTTTGTCACTTGTTCTCGCATAAATGCTAGACCATGTCCCCCCAACCATGCGAGATCACTGGATAGGTGGTAGAAGAGGAAACTTACCCCCTCCAGGTTCAACTTTGGACAGCATCAATCAGAACATTGGAGCTCCACGATCGACAACATGTTGCTCCCAGTCATTATTGTTTTTACCGAGCTTCTTTATTAGGGCCTTGAGAAAATCTGTAGTGAATACCCAACCAAATGAAGGTCCATCCCCTGTGGTCACATGGCTGGCTGCACAATCAGTGATTTCTCCTTCTTTATAAGGAAAGAGTCACTAACAGTGCTGTAGTCGTCAAATACTGTAGCAACAAAGAGCCTCCGCAAAGCTCCCCTTTTGTACTGCTCGTTGCCCAACCTCCGCACCTCCTTTTCTTTCAAGAGCAATCTAAATAGTTGAAAATAAGTATTCTGGCCTTTCCTTTTACTTCCCAAAGCACGCCATTGAAAATTTCCTTGTATGGGTATGAACCTGAGAGAAGTTCGTCTCCTATAACAAATACAAAAAAAGCTGAAATCAATAGCTTAAAACCCAGTTTACTTCCCTCAAAACCATAGACATAATTCTAGCGCAATCAACACTCATCAGGAATAGTTTCTATATAACAACCATCAATCGCTCTAAACATATCCAAACGCATGCAATAGATTCAATTACACAAAGAATCCCAAGCAGATTCCAGCTTCCTGCAAACAATTTAACTGGCAAGCAGTAGAAGCAATTCAGACGCTGATAATATGGCACCTAGCATGAGAAACCACCAAACCACTTAATCCAAACATCAAACCAACAAAAGCGCCCAAAATCACTACCTCCGATCTCAAAGATCCTCACTTTGCAGCCGCCGTGCAAAAATTGACACAACAACATCACACAACGCCTCCTTCCCCAAATCAACACTCAATTCACTAGCCAACCCAGCAAGCACCAAAATCTCCGATCCAGAGCTCAAAAAACAACAGAGAAAAACCAGATCCATCGCCAACCAAAAATACCCATCAACACATCATTCACCAAGACTATAAAGACCAAAACAATAAGGAACAATACCTGTGAGCATCGGATCCATCCCCCACCGTCCCCAACCGCCGGACCAGATCCTCCATCGCCTGCACGCACCGGAGCGCCCCCTTCTTCTCCGCGCGCTCCCGGTTCTTGGCCCGGATCTCGTCGAGGATCGCGCAGATCTCGCCGTCGCCGCCGGGGAGAAGAGGCCGAGGAGGGTGTCGACGTTGGCGGCGAATGCGTCGGCAGTAAGAGTTGACTGGTACCTGTCAATGAGGAAAAGGTGATAGCATGGTGAAAAAAAATATTATATTATATATAGGGCACAGAAACAGTAGCTTAAGTATGTTCAAGGTCTCCTATTACACATTTAGATAAAAATGAAGCAAATTATCAACATAAAATGTTTCAGCTATGCCTCAAGTTTCAAACAGTCTTGTCAGATTTTTTAAAAAAAGTTTCCAAAAACACTACAGCTTTAATCCTCATTTAACAGTGTACACCCAACACGCTCAAAGAAACCAAACTTACGAAACAATTCTTTCTATAAAAAAATATGCACCAAACAGTACATGAACAAACACCAGCCAGTGTGCCAAAGATTTGCACACACCGGTCTACTTGATGAATGAAAATTATTGATAAATTAGTTAATAAATGGCCAACTAAATTGAAGGAATATGAAAAGAAAAAAAACAAAGAAAGATTCTGCAACAGACACTGCAATCATGTTGTAACACCCCGTTTCGGCTCACCCGTGAACCGACCCGGAAATGTCACCGGCGACCGAACCGTTCGCTAATCTACTAGGTTCGGTTAAGCCGACCCGGATCTACCCTCGGTGTCTCAAGATGGAGATGCAAACATGAAATGCATGGATGGGATGCATGGGTTCTAACGTAGTCCTACATGCATGCTATGATGTACAAGCAAAGACAAGACAAAATAATAAATGAGAAACCAAAAGAAAATATATACTATTTTATGAAAATACGGTAACACATACTAATCTACCATGACATTCAACCATTATCTCATTCATTTTTACCTGAGCCGAGTCTGAACTCCAAGGCTCCCTACTCATTCATATTTATCAGTTCGTTTCATAACAAGTAATTCACTCAAACAAACACATCAAAATTATCATTCACATAACAATAACACACCATCATTATACATTACACGCGGCAGGTACATGTGTGCGCGGTTCCGTGCTGCTCCTCCGCAGTCCCGACAGCTTTCATCGCTCGCATTCCTCACCTACATATATATAGAAAAACCGTCAGTAACGAGTGTTACCGGCCCGGAAAATAACTAATATCAATCTGGCACAGGAGAGCAAACTCTCCTGTTGAATCAAAACCATATACTTCCTCAAGAACTCTCATCAGGGCACATACGGGAGCCGTCGTCGTCGGCATCGCCCGGGTCGACAGCGTCCCCCTATCTTTCACATTCTCATGCCTCGGCCATTTCTCTATTGCTTCTCGCGTCAAATCTCGTTCCTTATCCGCCCTCTGCACCTTCCATATTACTCCTGGCCTTGAGCACGAAGGCCGAGTACTCTCAGGCAGTCGCCTTCAGTACCCTTTGAAACCACAAGTCTAGACATGCGCTGCAATGCAGTACCCGTGAACCTCCACACTTCTCCGGGTTTGAGGAACTCAAAGGTGGAGTTGTCAGGATCCTTCGGGAACGAAGCGGCTTCTCACCAGTTCCAGAGCCCGCTCTCCGAGCACACGTGCCCGCTCGCGTAGCACGGTGGTCGGAGTTACCCTCATTCAATCTCTCACCGAAAACACGAAAACTATACATATATATAGGCCTGGGTTGGGATTTATACAATAGGCCCGAAGGCAACGTGAGCTGGATCTGAAGTTCGAAAACAAACTCGAGGGATCTCATCCTCGAGGGTTATTAATCCAGAAAATGCGTTGGCTAAATGGCCCGAGTTAAGTGGGATCCGATAAAACGCCACTTAACTCGTCCTGCACATAATAAATCAAATACACAAGAGAGTAGCGTAAAACAGAGAACGAGTCCTAAACGGACCTGGTAGAAGCTCCAAACGGGTCCACGCGCCTAGGCGGCGAGCTCCTACACCGTACCTACACAATCAAGCTAAAAACTAACGCCCGCATGATGAATCACACATCCTATAGCATGCACGCACAATCAACACAATCACTCATCAAGCAACACACATTAACCTATATCAATTCTAGCAAGTCTACTTAGGCTAGTTTGCATTAGATCATGATCATTACCTAATAACCCTAATTAGTTTCATAACTTCTATTTTTAACACCACACAATTCCACAAATTTCATATTTTATTCTAAATCAAATCCACATTTATATAAGTAATTACAATGCACAATTCATCAATCATAGCATGCAAATTCTAATAATCAATACTTTCAATTAATTAAGTTAAAATAAATTATACCTCGCGTCGTCGAAAATCGGCGACGGCTAGGGTTTTCCGTTTCGCGGCTCGAAACTCGAATTCGGCACCTAGCGGCGTCCGAAGTCCGATCAGATTGGACCGGGTGCGTTCGGCGGATGATCCGGCGAACTTCCCACGAATCCAATTTTCCGGCGGTTCCGGCGGTTTTCCGGCGAGTGTCGGCGGTTTTCCGGCGGATTCCGACGGTTTTCCGGCGACGATTCGGGACGGAGCAATCAGGGGGTCTATCGGCACCAGCTCGACGAGCTTGGTCCGATGGCGGTGTCAAACAGAGCAACCGAGGCCGCGATGGCCGTCGGCGGCGGCGTCGAAAACGGGCGGCGGCGGCGGCGTTCTCCGATCGGGGCTCCGGCCGGCCTCGACGGCGGTCGGGAGGATGGGGGAAATGTCGGCGACGGCGAGGGGGTGGTCGTCGGCGTCACAGCGGCGGCGGAGCGGCCCGGACGGCGGCGAAATCAGGCCCGGAGTGGCGACGGCCGAAGCGGCTTCGCGGGGCGATTCCGGCGTCGTGGCGGCGCGACGGTGGCCGGAGTTGGTCGGGGCGGCACGGCGACGACACGGCGGGGCGGGGCGGCGTTGATCGGCGGCCAGGCGGCGTCGGCCGTGGCGGCGGCAGCACACCACAGTGGCGGCGAGGGTTTGGGTGGAAGAAGGGTCGGGGAAGAAGAAGAAGTGTTGTAGTGGCAGTTTCGTAAATAAGTATTGACTCGATTCCTACTCGAGTCAAAATAATAACTGGTTCGTAATAAATTCTAAAAAAAATCTAGAAAAATATGGAAAAATTCTATAAAATAAAACAAACACAATAACATCCAAATGACATGCTCTATAACTAATAACCCACCCGAATATCGTCAAACGCGTCCTAATTCGTTATTCGGCCTAAAATTATTCTTCGATCAAATAAAAATAACAATCAATACTGCATACCTCCATATACTTGATAACCCATTTTTTTCATCATCTTTCAGGCGTTATCATCATACACTTGAGCATACATGACCCTCATTGCTCATAACTCACAGCTGGCCTCAACCCAGCTCGCGGTCCATGAAGCTGACTCGACTCGAACCGACTGGTTCACTCCCGTAAAACTCTGACTCGAGTCACGGGTTTTACACATGTTGTACAAAATCTTGATTTAAATGGCTTCTATACTTAGCATTTATAACAGGCAAAGTGGAAATTGCTTTTACTTAGAAATAACGAGTATTTTTTATATTCTCTTAAAAATAGAGTGTGTAGATGGCTGAAGCCCATCTGAACTCAAATGAACTATATCCATCTTAAAAGTTTCAACCACAATTTTATATGATGGCAAAGGAAATAAGAATAAAAAAATCACAACCATTTGCAGAAGATGGTTTAGGGCATAAAACAATTTGATTGAGTTGCAGCAGCAAAGCCAGATTCATCACAATGTGTATATCACTATTAATTATAGCATCATCAATGATGTCATAATCGTGGCATTCTCGTAATTAAAACTTAATTCGAATTCGACTTGAGTCAAAAATAATAACTAGTTCTAAATAATTTAAAAAAACTAAAAAAAATAAATAAAATATCATAAAAGATAATATATACCATATTATCAAAATGACGTATCCTATAACTAATAACCTACCGATATTGACTAAATTAAAATTTTTGTATAAAATTAATTTGGATCGATTCATGACTAATTTATATCGATTCAATCCGATTTAGTGACTCCCTCGAAAACCGATTTTGATTTTAATTTCTGCGACTATGGTTGAAATGTTCTGACGTAAAAAAAGAAAGGGTTCAGTGATTTAGAGTTTTCTGAAAAACAATAAGAGGTATATATATAAGAGGGATGCTTAGAGAATGATCGAACACTCTTAGATAAACACAAAGAAGAGGCGGTGACAAAGAGATCGGGTCTCTCTACATCTCCCAAGTCTCTTATAAGTGCATGCTTCCCCTTTTGTCAGCTTCATTTTTTTTATTAAACCAAAGTGGGCTCACATAATCACATAAATTTTTTGTATAATCATATATATTATATTATTATCTTAATTTTTTAGTTGCTATGTATTGTGATCATTTACGACACTTATAAATAGATTTTTCATCACGTACATTCCTATTATTTTAAAATTCTTATTTTCTATTTTTGTTATTTTATTTAATTTAGATTCATATATTTTTTGAACTATTTACTCATGTTTTGCTATATATTTCCAAAAAATGATTTTTTTCTCCAATTGAAGTTTTTATTGGAAAAATTATTTAATATTTTTTAATTACTTTCTACTTAAGATTATGCAAAATCATTATTTTTCATTGAATTTTGTATTAATAATTGGAATTTTTTATTTTTTTGTTTGATTTCAATTTCATAATGAAAATAATATTATTTATATTATCCTAAGAGTTGAATATGAGAAATGATAAAAGAAAGTTAATTTACTCTTATTAATAAAAGAGGAAGGGATCGTTGTGCTGCAGCACAACGATGTTAGCTGTGCTCGATTTTAAATTTGGCCATTAAAAGACCATCCAATGGCGGCAGTACAACACGAGCACTCCACAAAAATCTTCAAACGCCATGGACGCCCGCTCGCCTCCTATCGGCCCCAACCCGCCCCCATATGCCCCTCACCCCGCCCTGCACCCCCTGCCCCACCCCGCACCCCCAACAACTTCCCGCACCAGCCCCATTGCCCCCGCCCTGTGCCCCCCACCACCCCCTTCCGCCCTTTCAGATCATCTCCCCTACCCCCCTAGCCCCCAAGTCATCTAGTCGCCGCCTTCACCGCTTGTTGTTGCTGCCCTGCCCTGTCTATCGTCGCCGTCCGAAATTGGCTGATTTGGGCCGATTCTATAATTGGTGCGAATCGGGCCGATTTGCATGAATACCTAATTAGCTATTTTTTAAATCGAAAACCCTCCGATCTGATTTAAATAGGCCGATTCTGAGTAGAATCGGCCAATTTTTACAACTCAAGTTTCAACCAATAAAAATATAAAAAATATATAAAAGATATACTATTATGAATTATAAATAAAAGAAGAGTTTAAATCACTCGTTAATGAAAAGTAGAAATTTCAACTAATCAAAATATAATAAAATAGAAATAATAAATCAAACTATTATATTTTATTTCCTCGTATCATTAAAGTATATATTTGAAATAAATCAAATAAGATTTATAATATCTTCAAATTAGTCTCACGTCAAATTTTAGCTGCGATAAAACCTAAAATTTTAATGGAAATGGTGTTATAATCTTCAACTTAGTTAGTATAGTAATATTTAATATAAGTAGAAATGATGTTTACAATCTTTAACTTAATTAATTATATTTCAAAAAAGACCGAAGCTTATTAATTTATACTAATTAGACTAGAGTGTTACAAAATCTATTTCAAATATTTCAAATAACTATAATTTATGTATCTTATTATTATTTAACGAGAGTTTAAAATTATTAATCTTTAATATTGACCATGTAGAATCTTCCCGTGTTTAGACAATGCAGTGCTCATAAAGATCATCTTCGCTAATTTATTCATTAATAAAACCTTGGCATATTTTAATCATGTCAACAACAATGTAAATATTTGTATGTTTAAAAAATAAGAATCTAAATTTTTTTGTATTGAGTGAATCATGTACATACTCAATATGCAAACATGTACACGTTGTAGTATCACCTTAGATCAACTAACTTGGTCGATGTTTGGAGATGATTTTAAAAACTTTAATTAAAACTTCTAGCAGACTGCTGGTCATGACCTTATAGACCCCGCTTCAAAATTATTAAATGGCGCTGTAAATAAAAATTTCAACCAATTAAAATACAATAAAATAAAAATAATAAATCAAACTATTATATTTTATTTCCTCATCTAATTAAAGTATATATTTGAAATAAATCAAATAACATGTATCTTCAAATTAGTCTCACGTCAAATTTTAACCGAGATAAAATCTAAAATATTAATGGAGACAGTGGTGTTATAATCTTCAACTTAGTTAGTAGAGTAATATTTAATATATAATTAGAAATGATGTTTACAATCTTTAACTTAATTAATTATATTTAGTGTTATAATCTTCAACTTACTTAGCAGAGTAATATTTAATATATAATTAGAAATGATGTTTACAATCTTTAATTTAATTAATTATCTTTTAAAAAAAGACTAAATCTTATTAATTTATACTAATTAGACTGGAGTGTTACAAAATCTATTTCAAATGTTTCAAATAATTATAATTTATGTATCTTATTATTATTGAACGAGAGTTATGTATCAATGCAGTGCTCATAAAGATTATCTTTACTAATTTATTCATCAATAAAACCTTAGCATATTTTAATCGTGTCAAAAATAAATATTTGTATGTTTAAAAAATAAGAATTTAAATATTTTTATGCATCGAGTGAATAGTGTACATACTCAATACACACATGTACACGTTGTCGTATTACCTTAGATCAACTAACTTGGTTGATATTCAAACATGATCTAAAAACTTTAATTAAAACTTCTAGCAATCGGCTGGTTATGGTTGTGTGTCAGATTTTACATAGACCCTGCTTCACAATCACTTAATGACGTTATAAATAAAAATTTCAACTAATCAAAAAACAATAAAATAAGAATAATAAATCAAAATATTACATTTTATTTCCTCATCTATATATTTAAAATAAATCAAATAAGATTTATGATATCTTTAAATTAGTCTCGCGTCAAATATTTACTGAGATAAAATCTAAAATATTAATGGAGACAGTGTTATAATTAGTAAAATAATATTTAATATATAAGTAGAGATTATGTTTTATCATCTTCAACTTAATTAATTATTTTTTTTTAAAACTGAAACTTATTAATTTATACTAATTAGACTGGAGTGTTACAAAATCTATTTTAAATACTTCAAAAAACCATAATTAATGTATCTAATTATAAATAAATGAGGATTATGTATCAAATTAAACTTATTAATCTTTAATATTGACGGTGCATAATCTTCCCGTGTTTAGACAATGCAATGCTCGTAGAGATCATCTTCACTAATTTATTCATCGATAAAACCTTATCATATTTTAATCGTGTCAACGACAATGTAAATATTTGTAGGTTTAAAAAATAAGAATATTTATATGTATTGGGTGAATCATGTACATACTCAATACACACATGTACACGTTGTTGTATCACCTTAGATTAACTAATGATTTTCGGACATGATCTAAAAACTTCAATTAGAACTTCAGCCGTCTGCGCTTATGGTCATGTGTCAGACCTTATGTGGACCCCACTTCACAATGTGTTATAAATAAAAATTTCAACCAATCAAAATACAATAAAATAAAAATAATAAATTAAATTATTATATTTTATTTCCTCGTATAATTAAAGTATATATTTAAAATAAATCAAATAAAATTTATGATATCTTCAAATTAGTCTCACGTCAAATTTTAACTGAGATAAAATTTTAAATATTAATGGAAACAGTGTTATAATCTTTAACTTGGTTAATAGAGTAATATTTAATATATGAGTAGAAATGATATTTATAATCTTTAACTTAATTAATTATATTTTTAAAAAAGATTCAAGCTTATTAATTTATACTAATTAGACTGGTGTGTTACCAAATCTATTTTAAATATTTCAAATAACTATAATCTATATGTATTATTATTATTATTATTATTATTATTAAACTGTATTAAATTAAAATTATTAATCTTTAATATTGAAAGTGCAAAATATTCTCGTGTATTTGTAGGTTTAAAAAATAAGAATATAAATAATTAAGTATTTAGTGAATCGTGTAGTACTTAATGCACACATGTACACGATCTCTGTGTGACCTTATATCGACTCGGTCGATATTCAGCCATACGTGTACCCATTTCAGGCGTTTTGAGAGGCGCATGCAGCGAGGGTGTGACCAAAAAATAACTGGTCGATGGGTTGTATCTCATCTCTCCCGTTTTCCCGGTGACTAACCCTAATCACCTCCTTCTCCGTCTTGGCTCCATCCATCAAATCTCCGGCGAGCAGCACCATCGCCAGCGGCGGCAGACGAGGAAGACGGTGACAGGTCAGATTCTGATTGCCCTTGCCCAGATCAGTCTGCGTGCAGACAGAAACATACCACTTCCCATCGTCAACCTTATTAGAGTCCGGATTTGGGCGAATTTACGCCGAGATTCCGCATCCAGACGAATTGCGCCTATCGGAGTGAAGTGTTTTGTTAGCTTGTTGAGATGGATGTGAATGGTTCATTTGTCAGATTGACTGGTTGTTGGTTTCTTATTTGATTTATTTTTCTGTCTCTGTCAATCAGGTAAGCATTTTCATGTGGCAAACAATTGTGCGCAGGCGCTTGTATCAACAGGTGTGGCAAGATCTGTCGGTGTTCTTGGTTGCATTCTCGTTTGTTTATTTATTTATTTATTTATTTATTTATTGCTGATTTATCTTTGATCTAACTTGTAATTTTTGCAATTTTCTTCATTGATTGTCGCGCATTAAAAATATTGATTCAGGGGATCTGGGGGTTGCGTTTGGAGAGTTGAGCTGCATTGGTATATAGTGCTAATTTGGGAAGGGATGGCAGCGATGGTTGCTAGTGGAAATAACCAATTACCGCACTCCATTTCAGCTCAAGAGAAGGGGAGTCGGAATAAACGCAAGTTCCGTGCAGAAGCTCCCCTCGCTGATCCAAGTAAATTGGATTTGGCCCTTGATAAGGTTCATATGAATTCCTGTTCTGGTCAGGGCAGTGTATGTGACTTGTGCAGCTTCCATCAGGATCAGCTGACTTTGTTCAAATCTGAACTTAGGGAGGAAGACAGCGGGTTTGATCATCAGAGAGAAGAACTAGATGGAGAGGAGTTTCAGGATGCTGACTGGAGTGATATTACGGAAACCCAGTTAGAAGAGCTTTTGTTGAGCAACCTGGATACAATATTTAGAAGCGCAATCAAAAGAATTGTTTCTTATGGATTCAGTGAAGAGATTGCAACCAAGGCTGTTTTGAGGTCAGGTCTCTGTTATGGGTGTAAAGACACTGTATCCAATATTGTTGATAACACATTGGGCTTTCTAAGAAATGGTCAAGAGGTAGACTCATCCAGAGAGCATTTTTTTGAGGATTTGGTCCAATTGGAGAGGTATATACTGGCAGAGATGGTTTGCGTCTTGAGAGAGGTTAGACCATTCTTCAGCACAGGAGATGCTATGTGGTGTTTACTAATTTGCGACATGAATGTGTCTCATGCATGTGCTGTGGATGCAGACACATTTAATTTTTTGGACAATGATGATGCCGCTGGCATTGCGTCCGTTCCACATGATTTGAATTCCCTTGCTGGGCCTGATGGGTCCACTTCAAACTCCTTTCTTCAGAACCTTCCAAAGCCGAACAAACAAGATCCGAGTTGCTCTTCTTTACCTTCCATATCAACTTCTGTTGACAGTCCTAATTTGCCCATGGCCAAGCCTCCTGTATCTAGCGAGCATCTTGTTTTTGAAGGAAAATCAAAATTAACACAAAAGGGGAAATCTCTTGCTTTGCAAGTTTCGAGTAAGAGATCTGTTGCTATGAGAGAACATTGTGTTTCTATGACAACACTCTCACATGTGTCAGCATCTGAAGACAAACTTGAGAAGTCATTGCCCAGTAGAAAGAATTCTACACAAAGCTCTAAAAGAGAATCTATTCTCCGGCAAAAAATGATACATTTTGAAAAAAGCTATCGGGCATACGGAGCAAAATCAGCTTTAAAATCTGGCAAGCTGGGAGCTTTTGGTAGTTTAGCGCTGGACAAGAAATGTAAATCGATCTCAGACAACACCATAGGTAGTTTTAAGAATGCTTCATTAAAGCTAACCCATACAGTGAGTGCTGATGCATCACAGGCAGATGAGAATACATCTACTTTTTCTGCTGATGTAGAACCAACTTCGGAGAGTGGAAGAAGCCCTCAGATAGCAGTTGGTGCATCCTCGTTACCGTTAGCCAATACTGATCTTACTTTGTCATTGGCTTCGAAAGACTACTCTGCTGCATCGAGACCTACTTCTATTGCAGATTATGTGAACTCTACAATTAATGGCATCTCCTCAGACAAGTCTTTGGGACAGTGGGTTCCACAAGGTAAAAAAGATGAGATGCTTCTGAAGCTGGTGCCCAGGGTGCGAGAACTGCAAACACAAATGCAGGAGTGGACAGAGTGGGCCCAGCAGAAAGTAATGCAGGCTGCTCGTAGGCTGAGCAAGGACAAAGCAGAGCTGAAAAGCTTGAGGCAAGAAAAAGAGGAGGTTGCAAGGCTTAAGAAGGAGAAGCAAAACTTGGAGGAAAACACCATGAAAAAGCTGATAGAGATGGAGAACACATTGTGCACCACCAGCGACCAAGTCAAATTTGCAAATGATGCTGTTCATAGGCTTGAGCAGGAGAATTTACAATTGAGGCGGGAATTAGAAGCTGCAAAGGTGAGGGCTGCTGAATCTGCTGCAAGTTGTCAGGAGGTTACAAAGAGGGAGATGAAGACATTGAAAAAATTTCAGTCATGGGAGAAACAGAAGTTGTTTTATCAAGAAGAGCTTGTTAATGAGAAGCGAAAGCTGTCTCACTTGCAACAACGGCTTGAGCAAGCAAATGACATGCAGAATCAACTTGAGGTAGCCCTTTCCGAACCTCGTGTAAAATTACCATCACAATCATCATTTTTGTGATAACCAACACCCCGCCCGGCTCTCCTGAGTGAGCAACACAGGTTCATTATCCCCGGTTGATTGCTTTTACAAAAAAATTAATGCCACAAACCCATGTAGGTACCAGTTGACACGTTTTTGCACTAAATGCTTCTCTTTTGTGCCTTTGAAAAGCAGAAAATTGAAGTTTTTGAAATTAAAGATTAACCTCTACTTTTGCTAACTTTATTATTTTATTATTTACACTCAAAGCTTATTTAATCTGAAAATTTTAGTGATCTAGCAATTTCTTGGCAATATAAAAGATGGAAATGAGCAATTATTATATCTATATTTGTTCTTTCATGAGATTTTGCAGGTTAAGCTAAAACAAGAAAAGGATGTCAAGAATGAAGCATTAGCTCAGGCTGATTCGGAAAGAAAAGAAAGAGAGCACGTTGAAGCTTCTGCTAAATCGAAAGAAGATATGATTAGAATGAAAGGTGAAACAGATCTTGAAAGTTTTAAAGATGAAATAAGAAAACTTGAGAATGAAATTATGCAGACGAGGCTGAAGAATGACTCCTCAAAAATTGCGGCATTAAAGTGGGGCTTGGATGGTTCTTGTGTTTCTTCACTCTCAGATAACAGGGACACAAAATCTCTCTATGTGTCGGACATTGCTTATTTACAGGACTTATATGGCGGGGATGTTCGGCGTGAGAGAGAATGTGTTATGTGTTTGACAGAAGAAATGTCTGTGGTCTTTCTTCCATGTGCTCATCAAGTTGTTTGTACCAAATGCAATGAGCTCCATCTGAGGCAAGGGATGAAGGATTGTCCTTCTTGTAGAACTCCCATCAAGAGGCGTATATGTGTGCGCTGGGCCAACTGTTAAGGTGGATATTGCCGGGCTTCGAAGTCCAAAATTACTTGAGCAGTAAGTATACGAATAAGGACTTGAGAGATTGAGGCTCGGTAGAAATAATAAAACTTACATGGGGAGATTTTTTTGTGTGGTTAATGATGTTTCTGTCGTTCACCGAACTTGGTAATGGTAAACTGTTTAAGTTTACTGAATATACCAAAGACCATGAGTTGTGGCATGGTCCATGGCTACTTCATGATGAGGTGTTTTTTTAAAAAAAAATTAAAGACTTTTTTCTCATTAGTAGGAGCAGCAATGCAATAGATAAATATATTCCCATGATTTAAGATATAACACATTTGAAGGGACTAGTTTCATCTGGAAGTGATGTCCAACTCTAAAATGCAAGTTAGCTTTGTTTAGTTATATGGCGGCTCTCAGCTTGTATGATTTTTGGGACGATTAGTTCTTTGGGTACCATTTGACTAAATATGCAGGTTGGTTATAATTTCGTTAGATGTGCTAGTCAAAGTGAAACTTACATTTACCTAGAAAAAAAAACGAAATTACGGTCTTATATAAAGGCTAATGATGTTTCGTGAAGAAATTTTTGATAATTATTATTAGTGATTTAGAGGTAGTTAGTGTCTAATTTAATTATATTTAAGTGAAATAATTATTTCAATGCTTGTGTATTACCGGTTTTAAAGGCGATGGTTCATTTGGATTGTAATTTAGGGTGGGTTCATGACCCTAACACCCTAGAGTATCCCACGGTGTTTGCTAACTACGCCCATTGGTTTAGACTCATTTGGAGTCTCCAAACTCGTGAACAATGCTTAATAAAACTAGTGTGCAGTTTAAAAATATTATTTCTAGCACCTTAAGTTTGACCTTAATGGGCTTTGTTCACTATGATGGCCCATAGGTTAGTACTTGGTAAAAATTTTACATTAACCTTGAAGTGTTAGGGCCTACTTATCTAAATTTCAGGCTATTTAGACACCGTTTGGCCTTTTGAAAAATTGTTTAGTTAAGTTTATTCGATAAAATCTTAAGTGCAGGATTTTTCTATTAAATATACACGAAACCTAAACCCTAATTAAGCTACGTAATGTGTTTTAATATTTTATTATTATTAAGCAATATAATTAAGTAGATTGTGTACTTTTAATGTTATGCTCGTGTAGAGGCTTTGCCTTATTTTGTATGTCGTATTAGCCGGCGAGTGATTAGGATTACCTTTTCACTTGTTGGTTTACATAAAGTGAGCTCACCGGGTTAGAATAAGAAGCTCAACTTATTCAGGTCTGTAGGATCCTTTGTTTCACCTCTTGCTTGGCTCTATGAGTGTGTTTTCATTGAGTTTAGATGTAGGACGACGTTCGTGGTATTTTATCGGATCCTTTCAATGTCTTGTCATTTACCCTAGTTTTTTACAATTTAGTAAAATTTTAAGGGTGAAATCCCTTGATGTTCTTTCAAACTTAAGATCCAGAAATTGTCTAGTATAAGGCCTTGCTGAGGACTTTATATATTATGTATGTGCGAGTGTGGTGAATTTCATTTATGAAGATCTTTCTCTCTCGCTGCTAGCAATGCACTTTTGGTCATGCAATCGATGACACTCCTGGCATGTGCATTGTACTGTGTAAGATCCAATTTTTGATCTAGTGTAGCCATTGTTAATTCAACACCAATTGTTGCATGATGAGTGGTTGTGTTGTTCTTGGTTTTTTTGAGAATTCCTTAAAGACGTTGAGACATCATTAACCAGTATTATTTTATCTATAGTTATTTTAGATCGGTAATCAACTTATTGATTACTGGCATTTTTCATATAATATGTAGGTATGCATCCGTTTTAGCATAGTTGGACAGATCAGGAGGCTCAGGGCAAGGGTACCACTGGTTGCTTCTTTTTTGCTTATGTATCGTATTGCTTATGTATTTTGGGCTTATATACCTATGTTTTTGGAGTATTTTAGAATGTATGTATTTGGATTTTGAAGTATTTGTACCCTAAGTGTGGGTTGGTGCCCTAGACTTGGTAATGAACGTATGTTGTGATGGACAGTTATGGTGTATTGTGTGCTTTACCGTTATTCTTTTAGAATTATCATCATTGTGTAGGGTGTTAATTTTGGGGCATTCTAACAATAGTTTACATGGTGCGTAAACCTCAAAGTCTTGAAACACAACGAGGAGTATTTAAAGGTACATTAAACTTATTTGGTTAAAACTCTTTGTGTATTGAAGAAACGTAAACACATGAGCTTACAGTTCATACCTATGAAGATCCACGTGAAGACCAAATATTAAGGTATGACGCCGTGACATTTAATGATGCTTCGTGTATTTAAATTCTACTTGTAGGATGTAGAACAAGTAACAACAACCTAGTATTTATGTTATCGCATTTATTTGCATTAAGAATTTAAGTTACTTAAGCCAATCATTAAAATTAAGTATAAAAACGGGAGATGTCATAACAACTAACCTCTTAACTGTAACGAGGATATGCCTCTTCTTTATTTTAAAGTGATCATTGCATTCTTAAGTCACTGTCTTAATTGTAAGGGAGGTGTTGTCTCTATTACAACTCCGAGTGCTCGTATAATAGCTTTAAGTATAAGATTTATCATATGTAGTATGATATTGCACAAATTCTACAAAATCCCTCTAAGTTATATGTTTATCCTCCTTAGAGGTTGAGATATGCTTTTGTAAAATTTGTATAATAGTATTCTAATGAATAGTTTTTGAATTATAACATCACATTTTGGTTCACCCTCAGACTGGAAAAAAAAGGTGTAACATTCATGATATAGGTTCTTAAAGTTCACAACTAAAAAAAGGTTCACGTTTTATTTATATATATATATATATATATATATATATATATTATATATATATATATATATATATATACATGCATGCACACACACATACTATTATCAACCCCCTTATATTGAAATGTGGAGTTTTTTTTGCTTTTAATACATTTAAGCATTTCTTGTGTCATAATTAATTCTGATCCTACAATAATTTTATGGGTCTATAATACTTACTTAATTTAGAATTATTATTATTATTGTTATTATTTGTTATTAAAAAAATGATAGATTATAATTTCACCTAAATTAGGAATTTTAAAAATTTTAATAAAATTTATTATATTTATTGTTTGAGCAAAGAGTGCTCTACCAGCTAGCCGCTCAAACAATAAAAGATTATGAGTGTTGTATTGATTTAAATGGTCCGGGTGACAGGGGATTACGTGACATTATTACCTATGAACATCGAATTGAGTGCACTAAAAACAAAATAATTATAGAGAGGAACACACAGAGAACTTTTACGTGGTTCCATAAAGGTCTCAATGTAAGATCTAGTGAGTCAGTCCATTTTTTATTCCTTTATAAATTATATGACTTAGTTAATCTTTTGTAACTTCAATTCTTTTACGTTGTGTATCACTTGTCTCTTGGAAACTTCAAAATCTGTCCTTATAGTGCTCCAATAATGAAATAGATTTCACTACGTTCGAAATGCCTTTGGAGTTTTGCACAAATTAGAGTACCGGAAGTTCTCAAAATAAACTCGGAAGGAAAGTTCGGCCGGTGGTGTACATAGCCAACCGGAATTGGGTGCGCCAGGTTCCTTGCAGCACGTGATGTGCCATAACCCAATGGGTCTGGTTCAATACTAATTAGTCTTGGCCATCAACAGGAACGCTCGGACCAAAAATGCAAGGAATCAAGGAAGTGGGTGGATGGATCCGGTTACCGGGTCTCAAAGCAAAATGATAAGATACAAACTAAAGTCAGTTGGACCACATTTAAGTTGCATCGACAAAGCTCTAACTGCAAGGTTACGAGCCAACCTATTACAAACACGCGGGAACAACACTATGTTTATATGATTCTTTTCACTGGATAAAACTAGACGATCCACTTCTGCCAAAAGACGACAAGATAATATATCCGCATCACCTTGAAACGCCATGGTTAAATAAACAGTGGGTATAGAATAGAGATAGTATTCTTTACTTTTCACAACCAAAAGAGTCTGACAAATGGCAATTAGTTGGGTCTCTTGGACTGAGCAACAGTGCATTGTTCCAAAGTCTGCAAAATTCAAAGTACCATTAGAGTTATATGTCCATCCTGCTCTTTTACCTTTCTCACCTAAATAGCTTCCGTCCACATAAATTAAAAAGGAACTTTCAGAATTAACATAAGGCCACATATAACTCGCAAACAAATCAGGCTGACTTCCGCCGGCACCACTTCAACATCTCATAGAGAAAATACCCACTTGGTAAATTGGTTTTATAGATATCATCCCCGATAGAGTCCCTTCTTGTGAATTTGACAGCATTTCTGTACAACTACATATTATCCAAAACACAAAATAGTTCCTTCACAGAATAACTTGGGCCATGGATTTTTGCAGGTTATGATATGAGAAGACACAGAATAGTTGCTTTACAGCCACTTTGGGGATAAAGCCTTGTGTGGATGATGATGCACGAAGACTCAGGTAGGATCGTTAAGGGTAATTGGGTGCCTACAAGAGGCTCTACATCCAACATATCTGGCAAACGTTATAGAGAAGATCTTGTTGAAGAGGTCATGGATAAAGTTGTTATTGAGAGTGCGGATCAGGTGCTTTTGAATGGTCTTCCTGCTCCTTCTCTGAGGTGTCGAGACCAAATTGGTGGCACTGGTGTATTGCAGCTGGGATCGACTTTGTTGGAGAGGCTATTATTGACATTAGACTCTCTGAATTTTGATGGGCAGGATGCACAAAACCAGGCGGACGGTACGGTTGTTTAGTTACTGGATCTGTATCGGAAAGTTGCAAAAAGTTGGGGATATGGGGTGAGAACTCTCTGACGAGCAGCTTCCCCTGGGGTGAAGTTCATTTTGTGTGCATTGTATGACTTATGGCTCCATGTTAATCAACGCCAAGTTCTGGTATTGCTCACGACTATTCTCCGTGGTTGTAAATCGGAATCGGAATTGGTTTTTTAAATAGTCGGAATCGGAATCCGAATCAGTTTAAATCGGACAGGAATCAGTCCAATTGAATCGATCCAAATCGGTCATATATAATAATTTGATAACTCATAAATAAATATATAAAAATTAAATATTGATGTCATTTTGATATTATTATATATATTATATTTTATGATATTTTTTTATACTTTTTAGATTTTTTTAAAAATTATTTTGAATTAGTTATTATTTTGTACCGAGTCGGACACAAGTCAAGTTTTAATTACAAAAATGCCACCACAGTTATTTCTCACCCACGATCGTTCTCTCCCCCATCCACCCTCCTTCCAAGTCACCGCAGCCGCCGCCACTGCCGCCGCCACCCCCCCTCCCCAGACCCGACCCCGACCCCGCCCCGCCCTGCGCCCGCCGTACCCCGCCTCCCCCGCCAGCCCCTCCCTCTCCCTCCCCCTCTCCCCGCCGACCGTGCCCCGCCCCTCCAGATCGTCCCCCCGTCGCCTAGTCGTCGCAGTCGTTGCTCGCCGTCGCCGTCGTCGGGTAAGTTTAGGTTTTTAAAATTTCAATTCTAATTTTACCCTTATTTAAATAATTGAATTAATATTATACCTAGGCCATTTTGGTAATTTACCCAAAAAACCGATTTTTTCGATTTACCCCAATTCCGAATCCGATTTAAATCGGTCGGAATCGGGGTGACTCGGCCGAGTTGGATGCCAATTCGAGGCCGACCGATTCGGCCCCAAAATCGGATCGGCACGCTGACGATCCGATTTAAATCGGCCGATTCCACTCGGAATCGACCGATTCGTGCAACAATGCTCTTCTCACCCCTTGGTTAAAGCTGTTGGATTTTATATGTATATATATAAATATAAAATTGTATTAAATATTATTATTAAGGTTTGAACCTAAATTAAATTGATTTATTAAAATTAAGATAAACGAGTCAGTAATATTTAAGATAAATATATATAGATATCATATATTTAAAATGAGTATTAAATAAATATATATAGATATTATTTTTGTAATCTCTAATTTATGATGGATTAAATTAAAATTATGAAAGATAAGGATAAATACAGTTACGGTCTTCGAATTCGCCCCATAGAGAACCAGTGCTAAATTTGAAAGATCAAAACCTAAAGTCAAATTTCATTTTATTATTATAGATTATTTTAGATCACCCAACTTACAATTTAGATGGATCCCAAAATAATACTAATTTGCAAGAGGGATTTAAGAATCAAAATTTTTGTTATAAAGGCTAAAAATGAATCATTTATTTTAGTTTTTTGACCCCATGCTGTATGGTCTTTAACCCATTGGGGGTACCCCAAATTTTGCACTTTCATTAGGTAAGGAAAATATAAGAATTGTATATGAGATATTTATTCTCATATCAAGGTCCTTTTTTGATAAAATATAAAATGAGAAAAATAAAGTTACAAAAGGAAAAATGTTATAATTTTAAAAATTTTCAAATACAGATATTTTTATAACCTTTAAAGTTTTTATGTTATTTATATTTGGGATTATTAAATTCAGATTATAATTTAGTTATAATTAATATTTTAGAATTTATTAATTGTTACAATATACTACCAAAGTAGCATCTTTTGTAAAAATTAATTTATTTTAAAATATTAAGACAATTGTGGGTATATGATTCATGTAAATATTAATCAGCCCAAAAGAAGGTTAATATTTGATAGACTTATACATTCATTTGTGGTAATAAGTATGAGATAATTATCAAGATTCTATGTAAATAATAAATCGGCCCAAAGGAATTTTTATTATTTGATAGGATTTGTTGTCCATATTTGATTACTATACTAAGAGTACTACTTATAAATTAATATTTATGTCCAAAGAATAAATATTAATGTTGTTGATGTGATTAACCATTGTTTGAATTATTAATCTTATTATGGGCATGTTGTTTTGTCTATGAATTCAGTTAATCAATCTGCTTCTATAATTTCTGCTAACATTAATTCAGTTCCAATGTTTAAAGATAATTTTAAGAATTGGAAAGAGAGCGTAATGATTATTTTCGGTTGCATAGATCTTGGCCTTATGTTGAGGACTGAACAACCTACTTCTTTTAGAGACAAAAGTTCCATTGAGGAAAAATACGACATTTAAAAGTGAGAACGTTCAAATCACATGAGTCTTATGATCATGAAGCGTGAGATTCCACAAACCTTCAGGGGGATGTGTCTGAGAAGGTTACTATAGCCACTGAGTTTCTTAAAAAAATTGAAATGCGTTTTGTAAAAAACGATAAGGTTGAAATAAGTACACTTTTGTTGGACTTGATTTCAATAAAGCTCAAAGGCAAAATAAACATAAAAGAGTATATCTTAGAGATGTCAAATATTACTTTAAAACTAAAAACACTAAGGTTAGCTATCTGAAGATTTACTTGTGCATTTAGTTTTAATTTCTCTTCTGACACAATTCAGTCAATTCAAGGTCAATTACAATTGTTAAAGAGACAAATGTACTCTTAATGAGCTCATTATTGTGTGCAAGAAGAAGAAAGGTTGAAGCAAGAATAGGATGAAAGTGCTCACCTGTGCTAGTACTAACAAAAGAAAGAAAATTAGACTTCTTGCTGTTTCTTTTGTAGTAAACCTAGACATATGAAGAATGAATATACTAAATATCACACTTAGCGTGCAAAGAAATGCCCATTTCTTAATTTTGTTTGTTCTGAGGTTAATTTAGCTTCAGTGCCAATACACACTTAGTGGCTAAATTCGGGTGCTACTACTTACATAAGTGTGTCAATACAGAGCTACCTAAATTGCCAAAAGCCAAATAATGCTGAAAGATTCATCTATATGGGTGATGGCAAATCAGTTGTAGTTGAAGCAATAATGACTTTTAGATTATTATTGAAGACAAGATATTATTTGGATTTAAAAGAGACATGTAGTACTGTCTTTTGGACGAAATTTGGTTTCTATTTCTATATTAGACAAATCTGGTTACTATTGTTCATTTAGAAATAATAAGTTAGTCTTTTTCTAAATTTAAATATTATGGGTATAGGTTCCTTATTTTTTTATGATAATCTAAATTTACTTGATATTATTGCATCTTTTAATAAAACTTTGTATGTAGATTTACGTGGTACGGAAAGAAAATTAATAAATGAAAATTCTACGTTACTTTGGCACAAGTGTTTAGGACATATTTCTAAACAAAGAATTGAACGACTTATGCCAGATAAAATTCTTGATTCTCTTAATTTTTCAAATTTTTAAGTTCGTATTGAGTGCATTAAGGGCAAACAAACAAATATAAGGAGACTGGATGTCAATAGATCTTCAAGTGTCTTAGAACTAATACATACAGACATTTATAGGTGATTTCATACGGCTTCTTGGAATGATCAATAATATTTTATTACGTTCATAGATGATTATTCTCGTTATGGTTCCCTTTATTTCATTCGTGAGAAGTCTCAAGCGTTAGACGTGTTTAAGGCATATAAGGCTGAAGTTGAGAACCGACTTGACAAAACTATTAAGGCTATCAGATCTAACCGTGGTGGTGAATACTATAGCAGATATGATGGATCAGGTGTACAATGTCCATGATCATTTGCTAAATTCCTAGAAGAGTACAGAATCGTCCCACAATACACAATGCAAGTAACTCCTAGCATGAATGGTGTTGCTGAGAGACAAAATCGAACATTAAAAGACATGGTGAGAAGTATGATTGCTCATACTACTTTACCTGATTTACTCTGGGGTGAGGCGCTAAAGACAATAGCATATTTTCTTAATAAAGTACCAACAAAGGCAACAGTTAAGACCCCTTATGAATTATGGACTGAAAAAAAAACCTAATATTAAGCATTTATGCATTTGGGTTGTCCAACTGTGCAAAGAAACTAGACTCAAGAAAAGTTAGCAAGTATTTTGTTGGGTACTCTGAACGATTTAGAGGGTATAAGTTTTATGATCCCATAATAAGGTCATTCTTTGAGTAAGGAAATGTCCAGTTCTTTGAGGATGCTGAGTTTGGATGGGGAAATGAAGTTAGAGACTTTATTTTTGAGGAAGAATCTATTTCTCTTCCTATGATTGTTCTTGACAATAATCAGGATCATATTCCTGATGTTGTTCAAGAAATAATACCAGAACTACAAGACAATGTCGAGAATCTCCCTAATCACAATCATCAAGTTATACTTAAAGACCAAACTCAACAGACTCAAGAGCAAATGTCATTGAGGAGATCTACAAGAGAAAAGAGAAATACAATTTCAGATGATTATATCATCTTTTTCCAAGAACATGAGGATAACATTGGAATGGTAGAAGATGATCCAATCAACTTTCATCAAGCCATTAAGAATTCTAATTCTCAAAAGTAGATTGATGTCATGAATGAAGAAATGAATTCTATGAAAGCTAATGACGGTTAGGATCTTATTCCATTACCTATTGGATGTAAATGGATATTTAAAATCAAGAGAGATTCGAAAGGTGATATAGAAAGATATAACGTTCGTCTTATTGTGAAGGGTTTTACTCAAAAGGAAGATATTAATTATAATGAAACTTTCTCTCCAGTTTTATCAAAGAACTCATTCAAAATAATTATGGCATTAGTGACACATTTTGATTTTGAGTTACATCAAATGGATGTAAATATTGTGTTTCTAAATGGTGACATTGACGAAACAATTTATATGGTGCAACTATTAAACTTTGTATTGGGAGATTCAAAGAATATAATTTGCAAATTAAAGAAATCTATATATGAACTTAAGCAGGCTTCTCATCGATGGTATTGCAAATTTCATCAAGTTATTCTCTCCTTCGATTTTAAGATGAATATTATTGATGATTGTATATACTATAAGTTTTGTGGGAGTAAGTATATTTTTTAGTTTTATATGTTGATGATATATTACTTGCCAGTAATTATATAAGTTCTTTGCATGAAACCAAGAGATTTTTATCAAAGACATTTGAAATGAAAGATCTTAGAAATGCATTTTTTATATTAGGAATTCAAATATATTGGGATCGCTTTCGATGTATACTCAGATTATTACAAAAGACATATATAGAAAAAATAATTAAGAGATTTGGCATACAAGGTTGTAAACCAGGAGATAGCCCTGTTTTTAAAGGAGATAAATTCAGTTTCAATCAATACCCTAAAAATGACATAGAAGGAAAGGAAATGCAAAAGATTCCTTATGTTTCAGTAGTGGGAAGTCTTATGTATGCTCTAGTATATACGCGTTTAGATATTGCATATATTATTGGAATGTTAGGCAGATATTTAAGTAATCCGGGATTAGATCACTAGATGGTAGCCAAAAAGAGTCATAAGGTATCTTCAGAGAACCAAATATTACATGCTTACATATCAGGAGTTAGATCAACTTGAGATCATTGGGTATTCTAATTTTGATTTTACTGAATGCCAAGATAGTTATCGTTCCACTTCTGGCTATGTTTACCTGCTTGCTGGAGGAGCTATTTCTTGGAGGAGTGCTAAGCAGACACTCATAATTTCTTTTATCATGATAGCTGAATTCATAACTTGTTATGAGGCATCCAATCATAGAATATGGTTATGGAATTTTGTCAAAGGGTTGCACATTGTTAACAATATTGAAAGACCACTTAAGTTATTTGTGACAATCATTCTGCAGTATCATATTCAAATAATAACAAAAGCTCATCTAAATTAAAACATATAAAGATCAAGTTCCTTGTTGTGAAAGAAAGAGTTTAGAGTGATAAAGTTTCTGTAAAGTTTTTATAAAGCATATTGGGAGAAACTCCATGGTTGTGGATCCGTTTACTAAAAGTTTATCATCAAAAGTCTTTCATGAACATGTTGCTCATATGGGTGTTGTATCATTTGATGATATATTACTTTAGTGGGAGTTTGTTTTATTGCTGTTTTTAGTTTATGTTTCACTCTTTCACTCTATTTTAGGTGATCTCATAAAGTTGGACCAGTTAAAAATATGTATGTTTAGATCAAATTATATATAATTTTTATTCTACACATCTATACTTGATATATGTCATTTAATTATGTTAATATATGTAACCATAAACGAATTTAGTTACGATATAAATAACAAAAATTACCTTGATCCTATGTTAACATAATTAATAAACGATATTATTATTTTGGAATAATAAGATAATATATAATTATCTTTATATATATAGTCCAAGTTGGATATTATTGAATTTTGGATAAATATATACAAGTATTTAATTGTATCATATGTTATTATTAAGGTTTGAGCCTAAATTAAATTGATCTATTATAGTTAAGATAAATAAGTCATTAATATTTAAGATAAATATATATATATTTATATATATATATATATATATATTTAAGATGAGTATGGATAAATATGTGTAGATATCATTTTCGTAATCTCTAATTTATGATGAGTTAAATTAAAATTATTAAAGATAAAGATAAATATCATTATAAAAATAAATACGATTATAAAAATAAATACGGTTATAGTCCTCAATTCGCCTTATAGTTTTTCTTTTTGGTATCTCATTATTTAGAAACTTTTGGCTTTAGAGAAATAATGCTGAATTTCGAACATCAGAACCTAAAAAGTCAAGAATTATTTTGGTAATCACTACCGTTATCAAATTTTATTTTTTAATAATGTAATATAAAAAAATTTTATTGATGATGTTTTTATCTTCTTTATAATTAGGTTAAAGCTAAAATTTATGCAACACAGGCTTCTTTTCGTTTATTGAGGGGACAGTTGTTAAGTTTGATCTTCCAAGGCCACTTGGTGCTTTTCTTTCTGTGTTTACTAATGTTCCTTCTTCTCTTCTCTCAACATTGTTTCTTCTTCTGGTGCACCGACGTGTAGATTCCTTCTCCGGCGACGACAGCAACGTGGCGGCACAGCTCCTTCCGCACAGAGACAAGGCGACTCGACTATGATGTAGAAGAACATCCACGTTGGGGCTCCAGAACTTCACAGCAAATCAGCTCCGCAAGGTTGGCTTCAAGAGGGGCAGGCGGGCAGCAAGCTTCTCTCCCTTTCAAGTAACACTCCAAGGTAGCAGCAACGACTCCTTCGGCTCGGTGACGCTGCGACGGGACAGTGGCAAGCTTGACTCCTTGGTGGCACTTTACAGTGACGAGGCACGACAAGGAAGTGCTCTCAATAACTCCGAGGCGGTGCACGTCCCTGTTTTGGTGATGTTCCTTCGAAGCAGTGGCAAGCTCCGGTGACCCTCCACAGATCTCCAAAGGTGCTCCTTCTTTGGCCCCAGCAACACAAGAGCAACAAGGTACAGCGGTTCTCCAAGACAAGAAAGTTCCAACTATAACCAAAATCCTTTTTATCTGGCATTAGGGATATTTCTGACAACGAATATTGATGAGAAAATCCGAAATAGACAAGTTCAACTTATGTAGTCCTATATAAAAGATAAAAAAAGATCTCATTTGTGCCTATCACTAGGATCGTATTTTACTAATTTCAAAAGAGACAAAAATGCCCCCTTTCTTTGCCATTTTTTTGAACAATAGAATTCATGAAATAAATTTCTCCTAAGCAAAATGGACCTCGGTATCTCCTTCGCTTCCTTCCACTCCAGGTAGGTCTACTTCGATCGGCAGCCGGTCCAGCAACACTCCGAGAAAGTGTCAGCAAAGCTTCAAACAGCTCCGCGAGGCTCGGCGATACTCGTACGGTGGTGCGACTCCGCTCCGTGTCGATGGTGGAGAGATGCTCCAAGGAAGCGACTCCCGGCCAAGCAGCAACAAAGCTTCAACTCCAAGAGATGGCGATGCAATAGCGGCAAGTCGGCAGCATCTGCAAGGCTGTGAGCGGCTAGAGCTCCAGCGGCAACCTTTCACAGCGAGGTAGCAGGGGCAGCAACCTGGGCACTTCTTTTCGGTTGGGTACGGGGAAACTCCGGCACAGCCGCAACACCTAGGAATGATCAGCAAGGCAGCAGCTTCTCCTCTTCGCGGCGTAAACAAGCTCCGCAGCAGGGCTCCGAAGTGAAAGGACTCCAAGCGTCTCCAATCAGGCAGCAAAGAAAGCTCCTCCTCCTCTGCAAAGCGTCAACAAATCTCCGGTTATAGGGTAGGGCAGCACGTCGGCAAGCTCTAAGGGATAGCGACAATCATCGGCATCCGCAGCAGCAGCGGTACGACTCCTAACTCCCAGGTTCCCAGCAGCTCCTTGGCAGGGATTTCACCAGGCACGGCAAGGCAAAGCTCCAAGGCACGAAAGCTCCAACGATGATTGCACAGCAAAAACTGCGACGGCGCGGTAGCAATATGGATCAACCTCCTCCCCTATCAGGAAGGCGAGGCTTCTCCGTGAGAGCGGCGATTTGAATAGGACTTCACGTATCCTTTCCTTGGCAAGGCTCGGCCTAGGCAGGTCTTCATTCCAACGGCAGCATGATGGCAAGGATGAGGTAACTCCAGAACTTCATGGCAAGGACAAGACTTCCGACTATCTCCTCGACCAGCTCCGCAGCAACATCTCTTCGACAAGGGCCTACTCCGACGGGCACATGGACAGCTAGACTCCGGTGAGACTCTAGCAACCTCCTCCACAGTAGCAGTGGGAATCTCCTTAGGACAGGGCTTCACGGCGACGGGACCAACAACTCCTTGGTTTCGGCGGCAAACAGCAAAGCAGCAATTCTCCTGTCGTGTAGGTCTGCTCCAGTGACAGGGTGGTTCTTCGTGCAGCAACGGAACGGAACTTCGAAGGTGCTGGGAATGAAGACAACTTGGTGAGGGATAGAGATAATAGTTGTTGATGCAGCGAATCCCAACAGCGGATCCAACGCAGCAAGGTGTAGCGGCAACTAGGAGGGTAAAGATTTTTATTTCGAATAAAACTATCCTCTAAGTTTTTTAAAGAATAAATAAAAATATGTAAATAAATAAATATATAAAATATATAAAAATTTAAATAAAGTATATATTATAAAATAAAAAAATTAATTTGATAGTTCATAGTAAAATTACAAATGTATTAAAATTTATTAATATTTTAAAATTTTCTAATTTAGGTAAAATTATTGTCAAATGCTTTACTAATAATAAAAATAATAATAAATTTAAATTTAATAAATAATAAGGGCCCATAGAATTATTGTAAGACAAAAATTGAGTGCTTTAATGTAAAGTAGGTTGATTAAAGTTTATCCGTTATATAAGTAGCTGATGGTGTCAAAACTTGCCTAATATATATAAAATCGATAAATCGGTTGACTTTGGCTTGGGTCGGTTCAGAACCGAACTTCATCCATCCTTATAAATTTCTACACAGACCTTCCAAAACTGGAACCAAAATTTTTCAGTCGGTTTTTTAATTTCTGACCGAATTAGAACAATGCTCACCGTATTAGCTACAGATAGACCTGATTTAACGCATTGACGCTATCAATTGGACTCGGGTTTCTGCACTGCAGGTGTTTTCCTTTATCCCTTGATTCAGACGGCCTTGAGGTAATGCGGCGCCTACCTCTGTTTTCCCATGCAAGCAGTTCGGCATTATTTTTTTCTATTAGGAAATATATCAATAACATAAAATCACATCATATGCCAACCAGCCTCGAGACTAAGAAGCTCATATCGAATCAGGGGTTTGGCGAGACAACGCAGATATTATGTATTTTAAAAACAAATAACTGTGATTGATTAATATCCAAGAATGAACAGCTCACTGCCATTTACAGACCCTCCATACGAAGCTAACACAAATCAACCAACAATGCCCTACCTAAGGGGAATCTCATACTAATGATAAATTTCAGAAATAGGGTCAAAAGCACTTTACATACAAGGCATAACATAGAGAGGCTGATTGCTACAAGGTTTAAAGCCCTAAACACCAAGAATTCCAAGATTCCAGCACGCAAGAATTACTACAACACGCCGTTCTCAACCAGAGAGAGGTTATCCAAGGAATCCCAAAATTATGCCCAACAATATATCCCAAGAATCATAACAACTAATAATAAAGTTGTCTTCGAAAAAAAAAGCGATATGAACCAGACAAAATAGCATTTCCATCCAAGGAATCACTGCCCACAACCAATCCCTAGCTGTTAAGTTGATGCGTTAAAATTAAACAAACAAACAAACTTTTCATTTCCAGATAGATCGCAAGTTCATACACTAATCATCCGACTCTCCTCCATATGAACTGCATTACATTCCATACCCACTAATCAGACTCCAGGACACTAAACATTAAAATGAAAAAAAACATCACCGACCCTTCCATCTTCACCTCTCCACAAACACTACGACTTTATTTATACGCTAATATTCGTCCAAACCCTAAGTCCCCATTTCACATCAGAAAACAAGACAGACCCTAAATCCTTAAACAAGACAAACATATCAAATGCTTATGCAACACAAGCTATAGGTACCCCACATAAACTTCCCCTAATCACAGAAAAAAGCCGAACATATAGTTTAATCTCCGTTATCATCTCTAATCCCGTTTAAAAAAATCACAGGTTAAGATCTGAAAACGAAGATAATATCGGACCTTTTCGTTTGCTGATTAATCGAGTCTGAGGAAGCGCCTCAGATCCCGAGTAGCAGATTCGTCGACGATCCGCGATGCCGTATTCTTCTTAAAACTCGGAAGCGGCACATCGCTCGGAGCAGGCGAGTTCATGCAGGCCGATCCAGCGTACGGATACTGCTGGAAAATGGGTAACGACGCCGGCTCCGGCCCCAAACTGCCCATCCCGAAGAGGAGCAGGTCGTCGGCGGCCGCGGTCGCCGAAGCCCGCGACTGGTTTTTCGGAGTGCTGAACCCGCACTTCATCACCTCCGGCAACGACTCCCCGCGCCTCAGAATGCTCACCTGCCCCATCTCCAAGCCACCCTTCGCCGGCGAATACCGATGGATCTGAACCGGCGTGGTCGTCCTCCGCCTGGAATCATCCCGATCGCCGGGATTCCTCGCAGATCTCGCCTTCTCTGCGCTGCTCCGGCGGGGAAAAACAACGGCGGGGCCAGGGATCCTCCCATGGCCGGCGAGACAGTCCTGCGCGCGCAAAACCTCCGTTCCCATCTCCTACAACCAACACCCTTCCACCACCGGACACCTACTCTTGCCTCCTCCGATAATCAAAACCGCAACGAGAAAAGATCGAGCATTTACAATGTGATCGACCAAGAAACCATCGTCGGGGGACGATGGGGGAGGGAAGGGCAATGTAGGGAGAGAGAGAAATGCGTGGGCTTCGGAGATGGGCCTGGAGTTGTGGGCTTTTTGTGTGGACCTATGGGGCCCACAATAATTGAGGGCATTTGGTGGTAGTGCCGACGTTGATGGAGAAGGGTTTGCGGGGCCGGATATTGACCGTCCACAATAATTGAGGGCCCACAATCGTTCCCATGTATAATGTTTATTTGGGGGCTGGGTTGTCACTGGCTTGGTTAAACCGGGCACTCAGATCTAATTTTGGCTTTTACCTTTATTGGATTGGATACACTATATTATTATAGCCTTTTAATTTAAGATTCAGTGTAAGACCTCATAAAGTAAATTTGGACTCTACTTATACATTAATATATATATATAGGCACTTTCCTGTGCCAGGGCCAAAAAATTTTCCGACCCCAAATTCTAATATTGGTTGTCCTTATAATTGAACGACTCAAATTTAATGGGAAAAAAAAATCCTCCACCCGTCTTTCTTGTCGGTGGCCAGGTTCTAGCCATGGCTAGCCGGACGCGGGAGGGGAGCATCTGGTGGCAGGGGAGGGTCGGGGGAGGGGGTGAGCGCCACCTAGCCGTTCGCAAGGGAGGGGGTGAGTGCCTCCTGGCCATTCGCGGGGGAGGGAGGGCGTTCACGAGCGGGGGAGTGGGAGCGTCCGCAGTGGGGGAGGGAGTCATCGCGGGCAGATCGAGAGAGGTGGCAGCCTTGGCGGGATGGCAAGGTCAAGGGGGAGAGGGGAGGGGTGGCGTCCCGCAGAGGGGGATCTTGGGAGAGGTTACCCTTGCAGAGAGCCAACTCCACCGCGTTGCGAGTGGGAGGTAGGAGGCGACGGCTTCGGACAAAGCCAAGGTTGGCACATCTTCACGGTTTCAGAGAGCAGGAGGTGAGGAGGGTGTTTTGGTTTTTACGATTTGTAGTTTTCGACAATTGATTTGTTGAAGATGACTATTTTTTTTAGTTTTATTGATGGGGAAGCTTGCGAACTCTCTAATGGCAACGAGAGGAGCTTCTCAAAGTCATCAATTTCGTGTGGTAGCCGGTCAAATCTACCTACGAACATGTCTGGCCGTCCCGGCCCAAAGTGTAACGTAATGGGCCTAAGTCATTTCTTTAAAATAGTTAACTCAAGTTAAAAACGTATAACTCATTCTCACTTATAAACATGATCTTCTCCTAGTAGGTATTAGATGTGGGATTAAGTTGAGGGATCTCACAATCTACCCACCTTCGAAAATTTTGTCCCCAAAATTCCTACACTTGGCCCATTGCTAACCCCAGCCCACGACTTCTTTGGCCCGTGACCGGTAGCCTAGCCAATGTCCCTAATCCAGCCCACCATCTAACACGTAACCAGGTTGCTCTGATATAATTTGTAACAACCCAGCCCAAAGTGCAACGTAATGAACCTAAGTCATTTCTTTAAAATGGTTAACCCAAGTTAAAGACGTATAGTCCATTCTTACTTATAAATAGGATTTTTTCCCGATAGGTATTAGTGTGGGATTAAGTTGAAGGATCTCATAGGTCGGTAAAAAAAAGGGATTTTTTTGTTATGAAACTATTGTGTCTTATTAATGGGGGTTTTGGGGTGGAGGATTGTTCTTGGATATTTCATTGGGTTCTTTGGAGCTGCTTTTGGGAGTGTAGGCGACTTTGGAGGGAGACATTTTTGTGCCAATGCTTGCCTTGATCATTGGTTTTGATCTGAAATCATCTACGGCTATATCTAAATTTATGGGTATTTGATTATCAGTGTTTTGATGTGTGAAGCTAGAGAAATGTTATTTTACTAGCTAACTTCATTCAAAATGCATAACAAAAATGAAAAACTTGGAGCTATCCAATTGACATTCATCTCATTAAGCTATAGATTTAGTAAGCCAATCATCAAGTATAACATCATATCACAACATAACACCTTGCACTGTTCGGCCAAATTTTCAATGTCTGTCGTAGCATAAAGGAATGAACAATAGACAAAGGTGTTGAACCATCTATAGTAACACTCAAATACACATTCTCAACACTCCACCTCTCCTGTAATCTCACAAAACCATTTCTCGATTCTACAGTCCCAAATCCAGGCTTAGGGCCATGGGTGGCTGGCAATAATACAGGGGGTACACAGCAACCGGTGGCTGTCCAAGGTGCCAGGGCCTAGGGTGGGCGGCAGCGTGGCGAGGCAGTGCAAGGCATTGAGGTCGAGAAGCAGGGGCCGAGGGCGTTCGACGGCGGAGCGGCGGGTGTGTGGGGTTTGAGGGTGGTTGGCAATCGAGGCGAGGGTCCAAGGGGCTGGGACTGAGGGTGGCCGACGGTGTGGAGAGGTGGCGGTGGCAAGGCGTGGAAGGTGGCAGAGGTATGAAGAGACGATGGGAGGAGGAGGAGCAGTAGAGGCGGCAGAGGTGTGGAGAGGCAGTGGGAGGAGGAGGAGGAGGCAGTGTGGAGAGGTGGCAAAGGCATAGAGAGGCGGTGGGAGGCTCCAGAGGTGTGGAGAGGCAGTCGGAAGGGCCAAAGGCCGAGTGCTGTATCAAGGGTTTATTATCATACGGGTATTTTGATCCTGGCCATCCTGATGAACGGACGGGCCCGAATAAAAGATGGGTGTAGTAAAGATTTCCTGCCTTTGGTGCCGGAAATCTTTAACCATATATATATATATGAGCGTGAGTTTTCTGTGATGCAGCACAGGCGAGTTGCCTGTGCTTGAGCTTGATACCAGCCGTTGGATTCTATCCAACGGCTGGAAATTTTAATCTTTTTATCTCCCCCACCTCCACCTCCATGCATTTGTTCACAGGGCGGCGGCGCTTGTCTGGCTCGGCCGGCTGCCGGAGGCGGTGGTGGAGGGCGAGTTGGAGATCACGGACATCGTCGTCAGGTACGACCGCACCCTCCTCGTCGTTGACCCACGCCGCTGCGAGCCCAAGAAGTTCGGCGACCGCGCAGCTGCTGCCAGCAGCTCGACCTCAATGACCTGGTGGTGCCGCCACCAATGCCGCATCCGCAGCTGCTTCCGGAGGAGTTGGACTTGCCGGAGTTCGATGCGGTGGCCAAGGGCTGTAAATTCACCCCCCCCCCCCCATTCCTTTCCCCGCGTCGTGCCGCCTCGCCGCCTCAACGCGGCCTACACCCCCTTACCCGCCGGCGTCATCAATTGTGGCTCGACCGACCTCATCCAGCGACGATGTTTGGGATCTTCACCGGCATCTTCGCCAGCAGCGCCTTTGCCGTCTGCTTTGCCAAGGTTCATCTTTGTCCCCTTAATCTAAATATGTCGTAGGCTTTTTTCCTTTGCTTTTTTTTCTTTCAACTCTTGTATGGCTGTGTTGTTGATCTTGTTTTGATAGATCTGATTCATTAGATCCCTGCACTGTAATTTGTTGATCTGCAATGTAATTATGTGATCCATGCACTGGAATTTTGAATTTTGATGTGGATCAGTTATCTATGGCTTCATGTAGTGATGGAATTGAAATGTTGTTATGTATTTTGGTTGTGTATTCACACTCTTTGTTGAAAGTAAGCTGCTTTATTGTTGATGGTGGGAATGTGTTCACGATTCGATGTCTTGATATCTTTTACTTTGTTGTTACTCTTTGCTAGAGATGTTCACAAGCTGGTCCTGTAAATGCAGTTCTAGCCCCCACCCAGACCGTCTCCCTGTAAATGCAAGCAGGCGAGCAGAGCACTAATTGGGAAAGAGTTTTTTCCTGGGGTATGTTGATTGCATTCCTTTCTTGGGCGTTGGTTGTTTGTCAGTTGCAAGAGCTGTTTCTTGATAATACATGAGTTGAGGGCTTTGATGGGTTCACCGTAAACTGCTTAAATTAACAGCAAGTAGATCTTGGTATTTTTATTGTCATCTTAAAACACTTGTGCCATGAAACAGATGGTATGTTAAAGTACTTGCTGCATTTCTTTGTAAAGTTATATAGGAAAGCTTACCGGCCAGTCATGTCTATAAGTATACAGGATCATCCCAAAGAAAGTTTAATTTGGTAATTGTAAAGGCATCATTTGCAAGACATTTGTTGTGGGACATATCCCACAATCGACTTTACTATAGTTTGCTCCAAGTGCTTAATTTTGGCGAGATGATGTCAGCACTGATATGTTACGATCCCAGAGGCCAAGGGAAAAATATTGTTATACGTTTCCTGGTTTGATTTTTATCATGATTTAAACTGTACTTTGTGTATCTTTCTCAGAGGTGTTAAGTGGTGAGGCATGAGGACTGATTGCATTCTGTGCTTGCTGTATACCCTATTGATTTAACTATCGTACAAATTGACTGACCCTTGATAATTTGCTCTGTCTTTTTACAGGTTAATATAGCAAAAATACGAAAAGTATATGATGCATTCTTTGTGGAATTTCCCTTGTGTTATGGTTACTGGAAAAAGTATGCAGATCATGAGGCAAATTTTGGAAATATGGACAAAGTTGTAGAAGTATATGAACGGGCAGTTCAGGCTGTGACATATTCTGTTGACATGTGGTTACATTATTGTACCTTTGCTATATTGACATATGATGATCAGGATACAGTTAGAAGGTAGCATGATCATACAGTTTCAGATATTACCACTTATATGATATGACAGATGAAGGCGCAATTTGATCTTTATTTTTGAACAATTGTATGTAATGCTAGTTCATTAGCACGCAAACTGTTTCTATTTGCCAAATGCAATCTTTAAAAAAATTGACCTTGAATAATATGTACTTGATCTTTCATGATTTTGACATATGACCTCATTCTTTTCTAAATGATTGGGTTGTAGGCTCTTTGAACGAGGATTGGCATATGTTGGCAGTGATTATTTGTCTGCTCCTCTATGGGATAAATACATTGAGTATGAGTACTCACAACAGCAATGGAGTAATCTGGCTTCGATTTACTCAAGGATATTGGAAAATCCTATCCAACAACTTGACCGCTTTTACAACAGGTAACAATGCAATATGTAACTGGACTAGATTTTAGCATTTTAAACATTTCTAAATGTTTGCACTTACAGTTTCAAGGAGCTGGCAACACACCGGCCTTTGTCAGAAATTCAGACTGCAGAGGAAGTTGCAGCCATGGTAGCATCTGTTGCTATTGAAATTCCTGGGGCTGATGGATTAGAAACTGAGTCTAATCCACTTGACCAATCAATTCCAGCATCTACAAAACCAGTTTTGACTGAAGAGATAGTTCACCGTGAATAGTTCCAGAAGAGATAGTAAAAGGTGTTACAGAGTCTGTAAGTTCATCAACCCTCCCAGAAGTACATGAATAAAATTTTAGAACAATTTTGCAGATTTTCACAAGACTAGTTGAGAACATGAAGCGAGCATATTTTCTTTCTAATCTGTGTTATCATCCTGGATAGAGTTTCACTAGATCACTAATTGGGACATGATACTCTGGTGTATATGCATGAATGCGTGCATGCTTTTGGACAATTCTAAACTAAACTCGATCCTCCCAATTTGTGCTAAATCGAATCCCTAGAGCTGCTTTCACAACCTGAGAAGAAAAGCGTTGATAAATTATATCCCAATATGTTTTTCATTAAATGAAACTGTTATGGATCTTTAGCTCAAAATTGGCAGAGCACTCAAGAAATGCTTGAGGGATGGTGGTTCGAATCCATCAAGATCCTACTTAGTAAATATTTGATAAGAATTTGAGACATTGTAATTATGTAAAAAAATAAAAAATTGTATGATTTATCATGGTTGTGTTCAAAGTAACATATATATGATATTAAAAATAATATAAATAGACAAACTTATATCATTGTCATTCAATAACATTACAGAAGATTAAAATCCACAAAATGCACAAAAAATACAATGACAATGTTTCCCCACATCTACAACTATACATTATATAAGCCTACAAAATCTTATTGTATAGAATCATTGTTATAATTGCTATGAATATTTTTACATGTAGTAGAATAATGACCTCTCTCATTACAAAGACTACACATCCGTTTTTTGTTTGAGCTTGAGCAGCTTCGTATCCAGCCTTCAATCTGTGACTATTCTT
>JAURVB010013854.1:0-17355 GCA_033002965.1 Piper betle | reverse complement strand
TAAATTAGAAATAAGCGTTGTCTCAAAACATTGTATGTGTAACACCCCAAATCCGGTTCACACTCGTGAACCGAACCGGCATGTTACCAGGCCCCGGTTAGGTCGGCTAACCCGAACCTAACTCGTGCGGATCCAATCTCGGCGTCTTAAGATGTAGATACGACTTGTCATGCATGGATAAATACATAAAACCCTAACATGATACTACATGGATGACATGCAACCTAAATTTCACACCAACACAATTACAATCAAAATTAGTAAAAATTATAAAATAAAAGGGACAGAATTTCCCTAAAAATGTAATTAGGGGCCACCCTGTCAAAATACGTATATTCAAACATATATACGTATAGCAACGATAGCATTCACACATACTTCTAATCTATTATATTCATCATTCTCTGAACTTTGGGTCCTCAACCCATCACACTTTTGCTGCGCTACTCTGATCATTTCATATTCATATCATGTCTCATGCATTTGAACATGTCATTCATACATGTTTATATAATAACATAATAACACAAAATTAAACATTCAGAAATCTAACATGTGTGTGTACAAGACCTCATTGCTCCTCCGTCCAAGCTGGCTCCTCCAACTCGTGATTATTACCTACATATAGTATAGGAAAACACGTCAGTAACAAGTGTTACTGGTCCGGAAAATAAAATAACTATAACAAGCTGGCTATGAGAGCAAACTCTCATATGAAAGAAAACATCATACTCCACGTGAACACTCTGAAGGGCACTACTGAGGAGCCACTGGGCTGCAGACCCGGTAGCATCCCGAACTTACTGCTGCTGGTACTGTGCTACTCTCAGCACTTCTTTTTCAGTACTTCTCGTGAAACTTTATCCTAAGCCCTCTCCTTACCTCCATATTTCTCCTGGCCTTGAGCACGAAGGCCGAGTACTCTCAGGCAGTCGCCTTTAGTACCCTTTGAACCACAAGTCCGGACATGCGCTGTACTAAACAGTACCCGTAAACCTCCACGTTCTCCGGGTGTGAGGAACTCAAACGCGGAGTTGTCAGGATCCCTCGGGAATGGAACAGTCCGCTGGCACTAATCCAGAGCCCGCTTTGACTGTCACGGCATCCTCTGCATGGTACGTGCAGTCGATTTCTCCATCTCTCGTCTCACAGAAACGCGAAAACTATATATATATAGGGCTTGGGTAGGGAGTTATATAATAGGCCCGAAGGCAACTTTTGGTGGATCTTGTTTTCGAAATCAACCTCGAGGGATCTCATCCTCGAGGGGTTATTAATCCGGAAAATGTTCGATTAAATGGCCCGAGTTAAGTGGGATCCGATAAAACGCCACTTAACCCGTCCTGCAGGCAATAAATTAAACATACAATAGAAAGAGTAAATCAGAGACGAGTCCTAAACGGACCTGGTAGAAGCTCCAAGCGTGTCATCGCGCCTAGGCGGCGAGCTCCTACTCCGTACCTACACATCAAAACTAAATACTAATGCCCGCTAACTAAATGATGCATCAAATCCGACATGACCATCACACCACAATACAAACATCAACCATAACAATCAACAATTATAAATGTAAAATAATTCCAACTTATCCTATTAACACCTATTTTTATTATATTTCCTAAGTTACGTTGTACTCGATTATCATACTCAAATTTACTTTACTTCATTAGCTCATTTAACCTTCATTCCCGGTTAATCACATCATGCACATGTTTACTTCATTCATAATCTTAACATTCATCATAATAATTAATCAACCCTAGCATGCTATGCTAACAATTATCATCAATTTTAAATAAATCAATCGGAGGTAATTATACCTCACGTCGTCGACAATCGGCGACGGCTAGGGTTCCGTCGCGCGTCTCAGAGCTCAAATTCGGCGCTCATCGGCGTCCGAAGCTCGATCGGGCTCCACCGGGTGAGCCCCGCGGAAGATCCGGTGAATTCCGGCGAATTCCAGAAATTCCGATTTTCCGGCGGTTTTCCGGCAGCTGCTGGCGGTTTTCCGGCGACTTCCGGTGGTTTTCCGGCGACAATTGCCGGTGGTATCTACTAGCTGGATAGGGGTCATGTAGGGTACCATTGGAACCGGCTCGGCGAGCCCGACTCATCTACAAGGTCGATGAGGCCAACGGAGGTGGCGGCTCGCCGGAAAATGCATAAAACAGAGGCCGGCCGTGGTGGTGTGGAGATCCGGCCGGGATGGGCGGCGCTGGCCTCCGTTCCGGTCGGGGAGGGTCACTGGGTGGTCGCTGGTGCTGAGGCGACCACCTGATCGTGGCGGCGACGGTCGCCGGCGGCGAAATCGACGACGCGACCAAAACTTAGCCGCGGCGTTACGCACGGCGATTCCGGCGTCACGGCGGCCCGATTGGGGCCGGACCTGGTCGGGGCAGCACGACAACGTCGCCGCCGAGCTGGGCGGCGTCGGTCGACGGCCGGGCGGCGCCGACAGCGGCGGCGGTGGCGCGCGAACAGGGGCGGCGCGGCAAGAGGGTTTGGGCGTGGGGGAGAAAAGGTCGAGGGTGGAGAAGAGATGGTTGGGTGGCAAACTTGTAATTAAGACTTGACTCGTCTCCGGCTCGAGTCAAGTATATTAACTAGGTCGTATTAAATCCTAAAAAAAATTCATAAAAATTGGGAAAAATCCCGTAAAATCAAACAACACAAAAAAAATCATAATGATATGCTCTATGACTAACAACCCACCCAGACTGCCCGAACGCGTCCTAACGCGGTAAACGACCTAATACTAATTCTACGATCCACTATATATAAAAATAAAAAAAATCACTGGCATACTCTCATATATTCTGATAACTCATTCTGTTCTGCTGTGTTCATGACGTTATCATCATATACTTGGGTACGCATGACCCTCATAGCTCATACACGCGACTGGCATCGGCTCGGTACACGTGTCCTGAAACTGACTCAACTCGAAAAAATAACGGTCGACCCGACCGGTTCTGAATATAAAACCCTAACTCGAATCGTGGGTTTTACAGTATGTCTATTATTATATTAAATATTGGTAGCCCGATAACTCCAAACCTATAGGACCAATTCTAATTTTGAACCATGCCTTAATGTGACTTCTACTCCTAGTATATATATACAATGTTGTATATCGTTTGTTGGCTCCTTGAACGGAATCTCCCATATTTTTTGAAGGTATCTTCTTGACAAATCTTGATGATAATTCTTCCGTGGGTATATATGTAGATATATGCACCCATAAAAATATAAGTGACTCCTAGCTTATATTGTATTTGCCATCATATTCTATGGTTAACATTTTACTATAAAAAACCGACGGGCAGTATGATGTGGCGTTACCAGGCATTCATAATTAACGAGGACAGCCCATCATTTAAAAAAAAACAGCGAGTAACAGTCCATGAGATCAGGGAACTATAGGGGATGAAAATTTGCTGCTTTTAATTTCTTCATCTCATTAAAAATCAAACATAAGAATGATATTAAAAAAAAAAAGGAAAAACATAAGGATGAAGGTAGTCGTTACAACTAAACATATAGAGAAATGATATAATAATCAAGCGTGATAAATGATAATGAAGCTAATCAATTACATGTAGTCCAGTGCTCTTGGAGATTGTTTATAAGAAGAAATGGAGATTGCTGAGCAAATATTGTCTAGCCAAAAAAGTACAACTAGGTTCCTCAACGTAAAGAATATCTTTGGTTTCGCAAATTAAGAATGAAATTTGATCATCATTTGCGGCTCACCCTAGATAGGTTAAGATTGTTGCAAAACTTAGAGGAAGTATGTGATTGGGGTAGATTACTTACATTAAGTCTTTATGAGTATCATCTTTTGACAAAATCAAATAAAACGATATATGATAAGCATCATTATGCAAATTAGAATATATTGTGGTGATGATTTGTCTGATATAGAATCAGTCGATAAGGAACCAACCATGAAGAGAAATTCAAGAACCGTTCTTCATGAGCATTCCCACAGGCATTATTGATAAAAAATTAATCATGCTCAACCTGCTCAGGGAAAAAAACATCTAGGGAATACATTTTCTGGAAATTCTGCTTCCAAAACGAGTCCCCCAATCAAAACAAGAGCATGGTCACAGCTGCTTTTCTCATTAAGTAGCTTTCTTTTAACAATGATATGGCCAATTTGGAAACAAAAATTTATTTCAATACAGTAACAGAATGAAAGAAAATATAGCTACCTCGTTTGCATACTTCAAGCTTTCTTTGTAGTCAGCATTTCTGTCCGGAACGGGACAATAAAAGACATTATCAAAAGAACCACCCTGCAACTAACAGTTTTTTGTCAATAAACCACTTAACAAAGATGCTATGAATAAAAGAGTTGTGGCTAGTTTATTCAGAGATTAAAATTCACCTGCTTGCATTCTTGAACATATGTGGCGCTCCATAGTAAAGCAGACATAGCTTTAATTTCTCCCGTCTCTTGTAGAACTTCCTCAAAATTTTCAGAACCTCCAGAAGTTTGAATCGTTAGAACTACACAAAGAGCATTAATGGCTTCCTTTATCAAATCTTTCCCTTGGATGGCATCATCACATAAGGTTGAGAAATACAAAACAAACCTGGCACAAGAGTATAAAGAGGCTTAGATATTTGAACACTTCGATGTTGGTCAAACCTTTTTGTAGCGACACATCTATAGCACTAAAAGTTGCAGCAAAAAATAAAAATAAAATATAAGTTCGCAATCCTTTTACAGGAAACATGCAAACTCAACAAGAGTTAAGAACTGAAATCATATATATAGTAAACTTACAAGCCAGAGGGGCACACAGCAAAACCACTACTCAGCTGAACAACCCGCACAGTTGTTGTCTGCTCTGCATTTAATGCTGGAAAAATAGAATAATAAGATCATTTTCAATGAAAAATAATATAGATAATCAATAGACTGTACAAAGAGCAGAACACCCACAATGAGGAGGGAAAACTAAAAATAGGTTGGATGAATTAGGATTAACAGAACTCCTAGTTATGCAAACTCCTCTAGCAACTTTCGTGATCGGGGATCTGTTAGGAGATGCGGGGATGAAGCATTCACAATACCTGTACTCAAACCCAGTGGAAAGCGATGATAAGGGTGCCGGAATACTGACAGATGGATCCAGGAGTAAGTGTTTGCTGAAAACGTTTTGGCCTGATGCCAATTGGATGCCTTTGTAAGAACCATTTTCCTGCATTTATGTAAATCTATTACGAAATTGCACCAATATTATGGATCCCAAACGTCAAGCAGGACAATAAAAGGGAGGTCAAGCTGCACACCTAGCCATCTCAACATATATATGAGGCGGTAGCAGACTAGTAGCAATACAACCAAAAGTTCTATTTAACAGGAGATAGGAAAGAAAGACTTCAAATCCTAAGAAGAAAGATGATATTAGAACAGACCAAAATATATGAGACTGAAAATGACTTGTCTTACTCAAAAAATATTTATTTTTTCTCAGGTGGTTTAATTTTTTTAAAAACTCAATAATTTGAATAGAAAACAAAAGAGCTCAAATTATATAAAAAAAGAAAACTAACTAGTTTTACTAAATTCACCAATGCCCTTCAAAATGGAAGCTTTGAAAATGAGGGATTATCTAATCATGATGAAAAGTTTCAACAAGCATTAGCACAAAAGAAAATCTCAATACTTCTGACATTGGAGACCTAAGTTGACCGTTTTACAGGCATCCACAATATTTTAAAAAATTCTACACGATAACCCTAACTGTTCCAATTAACAGAGAGAAGTAGATGTTTGCCATGTTGGCTTTTTCAAGAATCATTGAACTTCAAAAGGAAAACACATAAAATCCATTCCTCATACCTTGCTGATAAGCAAAGCATCCACAGGCATACCTGGAACCTGAGAAAAGGAAAGTAATCATCACCAATCACACTAAAACAGAGCACTGGACCATCCCAACAACGGATACAAACTAAGAAAAGAAATCAAAGATCAGAATTAATAATGGTGGAGTACGATGTTAAAAAAACTTTTACCACTGGCTGATTGAGAACATCCATATAGAAGAATAAGTTAGTTATCAGCAGGAGGAAGTGAGAACATGTCTTGAGCAAAAAATTCCCACAGAAAAATGGCCAACATTCCTTTGAAGTGTAGATATTATTTTTTAAAAGTGAAAACAAACCCAACTTACTTGAATAGCACCTTTAACGGCAGCACGATGACAAAAGGCTTGTACCAGATCTCCTTGTCCATACATGGGATAAATGAATGCTCCCGGAGTGTTGACAAACCTTATTCACCAAAAAACAACCTAATATTTTACAGAATAAAACAATTAGAAAGTGCAAAACTGCTTATTTTCATTCAGCTATTATTACAAGGATATACAACAGAGGTTCAATCACGACTCGTTTTGTAATTTCACAGATAGTTCAAACATGCTTGACCGGTTTTTTAATTGAATACAGTTTGGTTTCACTAGGTCAACACAAGATTCACATAAACCTTCACAGATAAAAGTTCAATTAGATAGATCACAGATATAGACAGCTTCCTCTATAATGATTGAGCAAATAATAAACAAACTTACATTGAAGTTAGTAAATTCTAAGAGAAAAAAAATTAAGTAAATAATTGAAGACAATTCAAGCAATAATCGAGCTAAATTGTCAAGGATAATTCAATTTGAACTGAATTTAAATCAAATCCAAACAATGATACTAAATGTTTAAACATGGTCAACACAACATTAGTCAAAAAGAATAAACCAATATGGATGATTCAAAATAAATATGTATTCCAAACATTCAAACATTACATCATGCGACCATCATACTGTTTTACTATTTGATGTTTATTTCCGCAGCTATAATTCAAAGCTACTAGGTAATAAAAATTTTATACCGGCACAAAATGGTGTAGAACCTAAACCGACATAGCATTTAATATATGAAAAAACAGCACAAACAGAAATAAAAGAGTCAAAAAGTTTTTGTGTTCAGAAAACAATATCTTGCACATGATAAATAGGATTCGGAAAACAACCTTCCAATGGAACCATGGTAAAGAGCCAAAGTTTGTAATCCATCTTTGGTTTTGACAAGATTTTTGGAGGGTTCAGAAGCATCCTGATCATAATTAGCCATGGCGATGGAATACAGCACAATCCTATAACAGCATATGCATAGCATAAATATAGTACTGAATCACTCTAAACAAGGGAACAAAAATGATGAAAATAATCACGTCAAGAATGCCAACAAAAGGCAGTAAATAAATGAGAAACTGACCCTATCCACAATCAGTTGGAAGAAAAATAAGAAGAAATAGGCGACAAACCAACAGTAACATTTCCTATCGCAGCAGTTCCCTTCAAATATGACACTAAAATATTTCCAGATGTTGTAACAAACATAAACCATCTGTGGGAGGCATACAAGGCATTATACACCCGCCTCTACCAACTGAGAAGTCAAATAGAGACACTCAGTTTTGAACAAGACTAACTTCAGCTGATGCATAAAACAAAATGGCTATTTATTATGCGAATAGTTATTATATCAAAATGACCATAATCAGAGCTACACAAAATTGAGAAACAGTTTCATCAAACAGCCTAACTTAATCATTATAAAGCACTAATAATAAAAGGTTCACTTCTATATTCTAGGAAGTAGTAAAGAATTGGCCGGTAGAGGCTTCCAAAATAAAGGCCAGAATGATTTTTCCAAAATAAATGCTGGGATTCAGAGAGACTAAGGCAGAATGAAAAGATCAATTTTGAAGGTTGCCAATTTTTTCCATAAAAAGAGGAGATAGCTGTCCTAACGGCAACCATGACACAACGTGCAAAAAAAAGATACATGAATTCCAAGTAGAATTTTAGACAAAAAAGAGATATATGAATTCCAAGTAAAAATAAAACATAGGTAAAGAAAAATGTCAATTTTAGTATAAACATTTTACACACAGAATAAATGTGAACAATTTTTACACTCATAGCTTACTGCACAAGGTAATTTCATGGAATTATAACAAACAATAAAGGAAAAAATATTAATACAAATTCAAATTATAATGAAAGGGCAGGTTCCTTCATGTTTATTATATGATAAGGAGAATCATAAGTGAAAAACAGACAACACTTTTTAAGCAGCTTGCATTGTGTTACATGCAACTCACAGTAATTTGAACATAATAAAAGAAGCAGATGGCCAGAACCCTAGCAAATTTCTGATTACTTAAAAGAGCTGCATTACCAATAGAATCTAGACTGGAAGCTTGACCAAAAACAGTGAATGCTCAAACTTCTCATTGACTAGGACAAAAGAACATCTTACTAATGCAATTTAATGGAATGGCAGAGCAATACCTATGATTTTAACTTTTGAGGAAGACGCTGCTTGGTTAGAATTTCAACAAATGGACTTTCCAGATCATCTTCAGAAATCACGTTATCATGCTCCCCATCAGGTTTAAAATGCAGCTGGACCAAGTTGAAAAATTTCATCATTAGAGTCTTTTCAGTTAGTCCCAAACTGCGGTCTTCAAAAATCCTACCCCTCGAATCTGGCACAGGGGACAGCTTTCCGTCTATGTAAATGAAGATCCCATCAATGGCCTTAAATTCCAAGTGATGACTAGCCCCAGATTTCAAAATTACATCCACCATTGAATCAGCACAGAATACAACCCTGGGTCCAGCGATATCAGGTGAAAAGCTGCTTGAAGGTTGTAAATCCTCCGGCGAGTAAGAACAAGTATCAATATTGGAATGAAGATGCTGCTGGGACAATATATAGCCGTTGTAATCAGGAGAAGTGCAAGGAGAGCACTCAGGGGTGGAATACCGAGCATCCTGCTGAGATTCCAGAAAGGCGACAAAAGGGTCGAGTTGAAGGGAACAACAATGGGAGCCATAGAAAGAGTTTGGATCAACTTGAAGCACAGATTTGCCATTGACAGATGCAGCAGCAGCAATTATGGACTCCACCAGGCCAGTCCCAACAGTAATAAGGTCAAAGGTATCTGGATCAATGGATGGATGAGGAATTGTATCCGCCACTCTACTAACAATGTCTTTGCTACGACAATATGCTACCTTTCTTCAACAACTGTATTTCTGCAGGTAAACTTCTCAATGTCACAATCCATGTACAGCGAAATAACCAGAAAAGAAAAAATCAAATGATTTACCAAAAATATGGTCATATACTTTCAAATCGCAAAAAGAAAAAATAAATGCAATAGAGAGAGGCTATTTATTTGCAAGGGAATAGAAATTCCACGAAAAGTTGCAACCAACTGCTTTATATCTGCTTATGATTAGTTCCAATCATGGTTTGCAATGTCGATATAAGTCGCCGACCCAACGCCGACTTCTCTGTGTCGGCGTGTGGATGACACGAAATCCACCCGCGCAACACTGATATAAGTCGGCGACGATTTGCCACCGACATGGGCAAGGAAGGCAGGCGAAGAAGAGGGTAAAAGACTTGCCTGCCGTGAAGAACTCGTTGGCCAGGAAGGAAAGAAACTCGCTGGACGCAGGATGGAAGGGTATCGCCTTCTTCTTCGTTGTCGATGGGAGAGCCTTGGTGGAGACGGGAGAGGAAGGACGAGGGAGGAGGCTTGCGGGTTTATTATTTATTTATTCATTGTTTAATATTTGTTCGGCTTAACATGGTGAAGGGGTTGGGGGCTTTGCATTTATTTACTTTTTTAATTAAAGTGATTAACTCCTTCAAAAAAATTAAAGTGATTAATCTTTTTTTGTATATACCTTTTCAGTTAATTTTTTTACTTATGTTTAGCATAAAAAAACTATTTTTCATGTTTTTTAATTATTATATCCCAGAACAATAGTTTTATTAAAATTAAAAGATTATTCAATATTTTAATTTTAAAAATAATTAATTAAATTTGTAAAAAACTTATTTATATATTATTAATATTAATATATAATTATTAATAAAATTATATATGATAGATTTTGTTCACATAGGGTAAGTTTGTTTACATGAAAATAACATAAAATGAAACAAAATCATATGTAATAAAAATATAATCGGATGAAATGACATGAAAATGTTATAAAATATTCCTTTTAACGCATGTGGCTCCCAAAATTTTTTGCAATTTTTTTAATTTTTTATACGAAGATATTAGTTTGCTAAGTTTTTATATAAGCTTATTTTAACTAAAATTAAAATTTATTTTAACTAACTTTCAAGACATTTAATTGCTTAAAAAAAATTATGACCTCTGAATTTTATATTTTTTGTGTAATTTGAAGACAATCAAATAGAGTATATCGAAAGTTATAAAATATGTGGATCCATAAAGAATATAGATTAAAACGTTAATGTTTTTTTGTATTAAAAGCATGAATTTTACTTAATACCTTTTGGGATCATCATTCAAATTTTTTTAGCATGTTCTTCTTTGTCAACTCGAGGAGCCTTTTCCTCCACTCTTTATAATTTTTTATTTCAACTCCACTGCTATCACTTCTGATGCCTTCCTTTAACAATCGTAAAATAAAAAGAGAATAATTTATTGGAAAATTTTGATTTATAATGTGAATTTACATTAATAATGTCAACTTAGTTTATATTTTTATTGTCCTAATGTTATAAATATTTTGGACCTCATAAACTCTTACTTTATTTTTTTCATATTACAGGTATAAAATTTCTAAAAAAATTTATCATAAGTTTTCTTTTATTAGAATGATAAAAAGTAATAAAATTTAAAAATTAATATTTGATAAATGTAGTTATTTTAAAGGACTCCGTTGGCATTGTTTAACAGTAAAATAAAATAGTACACAATCAAAACTTTGGTGAAAAAAACTATATATAAATAAAAATAAGGGGATTGAAGGTAGTACATACGTTGGAAGTTAGTATTTATAAGGGGGCTGAGATTCATGTGGTGGCTGAAAAGAGGTAAAGGAGATGATGAATAAGAAGAGGTAGGGCTCTTATGAGTTCAGCTTCTGTTTGAACTTAACTCGAATAACTTGAAGTATGTTCGAACTTGACTCGACTCGAGATCAAAAGAGTTTTTTGAACATATATACTCAAAATCGACTCGAACATTTTTTTAACTTGTGTTAGAATATATTACATTGTTTAATTTTGACAAGTTCAAAACTAGCTCATTTGTAAACTCAAAACCCAACTCATTTGTAAGCTCGAAAATAGGGCCAGGTCCACACTCAATTAAGTCCAGGCCCAGGCCTAATTACGATTTCTATTTTTTTTGTACATGTATCTAACAAAAAATGATCATGCAATAGGCGTAGATTGAACACATGACCTTTAGGACTTTAGAATGACACTCTCCCAACTGAAGGTTTTGGTAATTTATTTTATATAAATAAATATAACTAGTTACAATTAAACTTATTAATATATATATATGGGAAAAAGAAGTATGTGCTGCAGCACAGCCAAGTTAGCTGTGCTGCATTTTATCCACCGTTGGATGAATTTTAAGGGTGGCAATTGCTTCCCAACGACCAGCGCCCGTCAGTTCTCGCCCTCTACTTCTCACCGGCCAGCGCCCGCCGCTTCTCGCCTGCCCAATGAAGCTTCTCGTCCTGCCCATTGCCAGCGCACACCGCTTCTTGCCTGCCCAACGCCGCTTCTCGTCCGTCAGTGCTCACCGCTTCTCGCCCCTCCAACGCCGCTTCTTGCCCGGTTGGATTCCATCAAATGGCTGCAACTGCTTCCCGCCCAACGCCACTTCTCACACTCTTCACCCTGCCCAACGCTAGCGCCCACCGCTTCTCGCCTGCCCAACGTTGCTTCTCGTCCGCCAGTGCCTGCCGCGCTGCTTCTCTCCCCTCCAACGTTGCTTCTCGCCCGGTTGGATTCCATCAATTGGCTGCAACTGCTTCCCGCCCTCGGTCGGTATTCCTTCTCTGTCCCTCTTCTGTAAGTGTTTTTTTGTGGGTCATGAATGGATTGAGATATTGTGTGGCTGTTGTTTGTCAATATGATTGGTGGTGGCCAGAGTGTCAAAGGTTGGATTTTAGGGAGGTCGGGGCGGGGGTGGAGGGGGATTCTGTGGACTTTGGCGTGTTTGATGGCGATTCAATGGAGCTGTGTGAGGTCATAGCTCCATTTTTTTTGTATAATTTGGTGGGGTGAGTTAGGATGATGATTTTTATTGTCTGTTTTCCTTTTTAGTGGTGTATCTTGGATAGAGTTGTGAGATGGTCTAATGTTTGATGATGATTCAATCCGTGTGCATTTTTATTTTGTTTGTTGCAAATGAATTTAGGTATGGTCTATTTGTTGTTTTGCAACACGTTTACATGGGGGCGGTGATAGGCAGGTTGTTAAAGATTGGATTTTGGTGGGATTTTGTGGACTATAGTGCGTTTAATGATGATTGAATGGGATTGCGAGGTCAGAGCTCCATTGAAAATGGGGATGTTGAAACCTTGGATCAGGTTTTGAATCAAATGAAGACTGAGCGTAGAGTTGTTACAGAGCATATTCTGATTATTGTGATTAAAGCTTATGGAAAGGCAAGTTTGTTTGACAAAGCTGTGAAGTTGTTTAACAGTATGAAGATTGATTTTCAGAGTAAATGAATAGTTCTATCTTTTAACACAGTTCTCAACATTCTTGTGCGGGCAAGATTGCTTGACCAGGCGTTAAGCCTTTTTCTTGTGCAAATTCAATGGGCATATCCCCAAATTTTCTAACTTTCAATTTCGTTATCAAGGCCCTATGCTAGACAAGGATCAGTAGATGGTGCAGTGGAGTTTTCAGGGAGATGCGTTTTCGTAAATGCAGGCGTGACGTTTTTACTTATTCCACTCTGATGGATGGAATGTGCAAGGAAGGTAAGATTGATGAGGCAATGGCTTTACTTGATGATATACTCATTGAAGGTTGCTTTCCAACTAATGTTATATGTAACATGTTGATAAATGGACTGTAGGAAGGGAGATATGAGCAGGGCATCAAAGCTGTTTGATAATATGTTGCTCAAAGGTTGCATTCCGAAGGAGGTAACATTCAATACTCTTATTCATGGCTTGTGCCTTAAAGGTAAGATGGATAAGGCTTCCATCCTTCTGAATCAAATGGTTTTGCATAATTGTGAACCAACTGAGGTCACCTTTGGGATTATAATTGACGGTCTTGTGAAGCAGGGGTGACCGTCTGAAGCAACCAGGGTGATGCATTTGATGGAGAAACGAGGTGGTTCTCCGAATGATTTCGTGTACTCTTCTCTTGTCAGTGGCTTCTTCAAATCTGGCAATTCAGAAGAGGCCATGAAGTTGTGGAAGGTTCTGACTAAGAAAGGCCACAATCCTAATGTTGTTATATTCACTGCCCTTATCGATGGCCTTTGTCACGAAGGAAACATTGATGAAGCTCGGCGCTTTTTGCTGGAAGTGTATAGTAAAGGCCTTTCTCCATATATTCTTACTTACAGCTCCATGATAAAAGGTTTTTAAAGCAAATAGAAGTGTTGAAGCCCTTGGAGTGTGGAAAGAGATGATCGATCATGGTTGTGAACCAAATAAGGAAATTCATGATTTCTTTGATTACAAAAATTTTCAAACATACCTTTAAAAGAAGAAAATATATGTTGTGCTTATTTAAAGAGTTTTTGGGTACGGATAGTTGGCCATACACAATGAAAATCCCATAGTTCTTATTCTCTGATATCTACAATCGTATTATTCAAAGTCAAAATGGTAACTGATAAATGTTGAATATAGAATTTGGTGGCTGCCATTTATCTTCCTTGTGACCAGATGAAATAGATATGCAACAAAATTTATGCCATTTATCTATTTTGTACAAAATTTTGATATTGTCATGCAACAAAAAGAATAACATAATTACTCATTATAAGAAGACAACAAATTTCACATACACTAGAAGACACTATGTTTTAAATCTACAATCCGGTCAGACTGCTGTTTCTACTTCCATTCACATCTAGTTGAACTGTTGGAGTATGAGAAATGCACATGATCGAAATCTGCCTCTCTCAAACCGTCCTGCTCTACCAGGATCTTCAGCAGGCGACACCATGTAATATGAGGGAAATGCCGGTTCGAAATCCCAAAAAATATTTGGTCGAGAAGAAGGATTCTTCTTCAACACCCCACAAGAGCAGATGCACTTTTTCTTGCCGATAATTAAGCCGTATAGTAGGAGCACCAGTTGGCTGATTGCAGCCATAAAATTCAGCACAGTATGACAAACAGAAGAGAGGCCCGTCCATCCATTTCAGCCAGAAAAGAGGTAAGCACCATGCAAACCGAAAAGCATTCTGATTTTCTACCATATATGCATTCCATTTTCAACCATATATCTAAACCTATCAAGGCCTTAACCACTAAAAGGACGTCTTAACGCTTATGCAAAAATCAAATTCTATGTGTTGTACACAGTATTTTGTGAATTGTCTTTACATAGCCAATCTCAAAACCTGGGTAAAAGTGGAAGGTTGAAGTTAAGGAAAAGCATGTCACTGGGAAAACTTTGTCACTTGTTCTCGCATAAATGCTAGACCATGTTCCCCCAACCATGCGAGATCACTGGATAGGTGGTAGAAGAGGAAACTTACCCCCTCCAGGTTCAACTTTGGACAGCATCAATCAGAACATTGGAGCTCCACGATCGACAACATGTTGCTCCCAGTCATTGTTGTTTTTACCGAGCTTCTTTATTAGGGCCTTGAGAAAATCTGTAGTGAATACCCAACCAAAAGAAGGTCCATCCCCTGTGGTCACATGGCTGGCTGCACAATCAGTGATTTCTCCTTCTTTATAAGGAAAGAGTCACTAACAGTGCTGTAGTCGTCAAATACTGTAGCAACAAAGAGCCTCCGCAAAGCTCCCCTTTTGTACTGCTCGTTGCCCAACCTCCGCGCCTCCTTTTCTTTCAAGAGCAATCTAAATAGTTGAAAATAAGTATTCTGGCCTTTCCTTTTACTTCCCAAAGCACGCCATTGAAAATTTCCTTGTATGGGTATGAACCTGAGAGAAGTTCGTCTCCTATAACAAATACAAAAAAAGCTGAAATCAATAGCTTAAAACCCAGTTTACTTCCCTCAAAACCATAGACATAATTCTAGCGCAATCAACACTCATCAGGAATAGTTTCTATATAACAACCATCAATCGCTCTAAACATATCCAAACGCATGCAATAGATTCAATTACACAAAGAATCCCAAGCAGATTCCAGCTTCCTGCAAACAATTTAACTGGCAAGCAGTAGAAGCAATTCAGACGCTGATAATACGGCACCTAGCATGAGAAACCACCAAACCACTTAATCCAAACATCAAACCAACAAAAGCGCCCAAAATCACTACCTCCGATCTCAAAGATCCTCACTTTCCAGCCGCCGCGCAAAAATTGACACAACAACATCACACAACGCCTCCTTCCCCAAATCAACACTCAATTCACCAGCCAACCCAGCAAGCACCAAAATCTCCGATCCAGAGCTCAAAAACAACAGAGAAAAACCAGATCCATCGCCAACCAAAAATACCCATCAACATCATCATTCACCAAGACTATAAAGACCAAAACAATAAGGAACAATACCTGTGAGCACCGGATCCATCCCCCACCGTCCCCAACCGCCGGACCAGATCCTCCATCGCCTGCACGCACCGGAGCGCCCCCTTCTTCTCTGCGCGCTCCCGGTTCTTGGCCCGGATCTCGTCGAGGATCGCACAGATCTCGCCGTCGCCGCCGGGGGAGAAGAGGCCGAGGAGGGCGTCGACGTTGGCGGCGAATGCGTCGGCAGTGGAGACAGAGCTTGTAAAACCCACGATTCGAGTCAGGGTTTTATATTCAGAACCGGTCGGTTCGACCGTTATTTTTCGAGTTGAGTCAGTTTCAGGACACGTGTACTGAGCCGACGCCGGTCTCGTGTATGAGCTATGAGGGTCATGTGTACCCAAGTATATGATGATAACGTCATGAACACAGCAGAACAGAATGAGTTATCAGAATATATGAGAGTATGCCAGTTCATTTTTTTATTTTTATATATAGTGGATCGTAGAATTAGTTTTAGGCCGTTTACCGCGTTAGGACGCGTTACGGGCATTTTGGGTGGGTTGATAGTTCTAGAGCATATCATTATGATTTTTTTGGTGTTGTTTGATTTTATGAGATTTTTCCCATATTTTTTGGAATTTTTTACGACTTAAATATTATTTTTGACTCGAGTCGGAGACGAGTCAAGTAATATTTACGACTTTGCCACCACACACCCCCCACGCCCTTCTCTTCTTCCCCAAACCCTCGCCCGCCGCGCCGCCCCTGTTCGCGCGCCACCGCCGCCACGGCCGACGCCGCCTGGCCGTCGATCGATGCCGCCCAGCCCGGCCACGGCGTCGCCCTGCCGCCCCGACCAGGCCCGGCCACGAGCTGGCCGCCGCGACGCGAGGAATCACCGCGGTGACGCAGCGCTTGCGTCGCCGATCGCGCCGCCGCCGACCGTCGCCACCACGATCAGGTGGTCGGCTCGACGTCCTTGACCCTCCAGCTACCTTCCCCGACCGGAGTAGAGGCCATCGCCGCCCTGGCCGGCCGGATCTAGCGACCCATCGCCGCCGGCTCTGTTTTGCTATTTTTCGGCGAGCCGCCGCCTCCATTGGCCGCGTCGACCTCGTAGATGAGTCGGGCTCGCCGAGCCGGTTCCAAGGGCACCCAACACGACCACTTTCCGGCCAGTAGACGCCGCCGGCGACTATCGCCGGAAAACTGCCGGAAGCACCGCCGAAAACCGTCGGAAAACCAGGAATTTCTGGAATTCGCCGGACTTCACCGGATCTTCCGCGGGGCTCACCCAGTCGAGCCCGATCGAACATCGGACGCCGGGGAGCGCCGAATTCGAGCTCCGAGACACGCGACGGAACCTTAGCCGTCGCCGATTGCCGACGATGTGAGGTATAATTACCTCCAATTTGATTATTTAAATTGATGATTATTAGCATAGCATGGTAGGACTGATTATTTATCATGATAATGCCTAATTACTGATGAAGTAATGATGGTATGATTTGAGGAATTGTAAATGAATAGTAAGTGAGCTAATGAGATAAAATGAGTTGGAGCATGATAAGTGATCATGATGTAATTTAGAGAAACAGAATAAAATATAGTATGAATAGTTTGAGTTAGGATTATTCTCCTTTATGATTATTTGACTATGATGGATGATTATTATGCCGTGTGTGGTATTCATTGATTTTGATGCATCATGTAGTTAGAGGGCGTTAGTATTTAGTTTTGATGTGTAGGTGTAACTGTAACACCCCAAATCCGGTTCACGCTCGTGAACCGA